>JABEVN020000150.1:0-79304 GCA_013146195.2 Codonopsis lanceolata | reverse complement strand
AGACAAGAATTAATAAGTGAGCTAAGCATGCCCGCGGAAGACTAATACGTGGAGTGAATACTAACAAGTTAATCAAAGCTCTGGCTTACGCAATGCCTAAGACAAAAAGTGGTTACAAGTACTACAAGTATTAAACTACTAGCGCTAAGATTTACAAGCAAGTTCTACAAAAATACCCAAGCATAGTCTAGTTGACTTGCTTAACCCGTCGTCCTTACAAAAATATAAAACAAGGGAAAGAGGCATCTAAACCACCTCTTCAAATAACATCGGCGCACCAAAAAGGGCCAGCACGAACACCGCGAGTCATCGAAAGGGACTGTCTTGCTAAGATCAAAGCAAAGAAAAGGGGAAAGGGTAAGTCATAAAGACTTGTAAGCTATCAATCATGCATGTCATGAAATATGCATCATTCAAGGCAAGATATCATTTTCGGGCAAGATTTCATATTCGTGGACAAGATATCATGAGGTCATGTATTCAAAATGCACATTGTTTCACATAGGTGCTGTAATTAAATCACATAGGATCGGGATATATCGAGAGCCGGGCCGACTACGTAGTTCCCCGTGATACAAGCGTTATTCGGAAAGTGCTGGTATCGAATGTGTGTAGTACATCGATCTTCCGAGGAGAGCAGGGATAGTCAATGGTGCTCTTAATGATTACAACAAGGGAGCTACTTCCCCACCGTGGGCCAAGTGGGAGGCGTGTGAACAAAGACAGTATGCCACCGGACTCATGCAAATGCCAAGTAATGTTTACTTAACAAAAATTCTCAAGTATAACGAGGTCGACAAGAGCGATCTCGCTCAAGACAAGTAAATTATTCTCATCAATAACAAGCGGGATTGAGTTCGTCAAGAGTAACTCACATGTCAATTAGTCATGCTATAATATGACATTCAAGATCAAGCAAGGTAATCGTTCAAGTTCAAGAGTCTAGAATTATTATTCTTTAGCCGCGTTTAACGTCGAGGGATGGCCGGTGAGCCGGTATTGTTCAATGGCTCGCTAAGCTTGACCTGAGTCATCTATAACAATTCATCCAAGATGGATAAGACGCTAAATGCATCATGAACCTTTTCTAAGTTCTCGATATGATCGGCTAGGTCATTAATCTATTAAACAACCCAGTAGTTAAGAATTTTCATCAATAATCAAGAGAAGGAGTTCGACAAGGGCGAACTCAATATGTCAATAGACATTCTATTTTATGACATCAAGAATCAAGCCTTAACCAATTCAAGTTTCAGTCTAGAATCATCATTCTTAGAGGAACGTGTTTAGGACGCGTAGGGATTGATCATTGAGCCGGTATTGTTCAATGGCTCACCTAAGTTTGACTCGTGAGTCGCTCTACCATCCAAGGGAGTTAAGATGCTAGATGCATCCAAAATCTTTTTCTAAGTTCTCGAGATGATCGGCTAGGTCATTAATCCATTTAACAACCGTAATTAAGAATTATCGATAATTCGAATTCAAGGGCCTTAGAATCATTCTTTCAAGGTTATTAAAGTGCAAGGGTCCAAGAACATTATTTTCTCATAAGGGAACAAAGATCACAATTTATACTAGGCCTAGGACCCAATCCAATAGGATGATCAATACAAGACATAGGAAACCCTAGAATCATAATTCCCAAGAGTTATCAAAAGTCGTAAGTCCGAGAACATTTATTATTCTTAAGTAGGCATAGAACATATTCAATTTGAGGCGTAGGACTCCCGCAATAGATGGACAAGTAGCATGTGAAACCCTAGAAGTCATCATCTCCAAGAGTTATCAAAAGTTATTGGTCCAAGAACAATAGTTGTTCCTAAGGGGACATAGAACTCTTTTAATTCTAGGCATAGGACCCCATTCAATAGAATAGACAATTCATGGTATATGGAACCCTAGAAATCATGGTTTCCAAGAGTTACTAAAATCTATTGATCCAAGAACATAAGTTGCTCCTAAGGAAGCATATAACATAGTTAATTCTAAGCATATGTCTCAATCAACAAGATGGACATAAATCAAAATCCCAAGAGATCAAACATCCACAATCATAATTTGGACATGGAAGAAGCATGGAGATTAAAAGAAAAGGGGAAACATGGCAATTCTAGCATGTATCCTAAGGGGAAATCGATAGCTTACTTTCACCAAGGAAAAGGAGAGTTGAAGCACAAAGTAACTGGATGAAATCGATCTCCTCGTCAGAAGCTTCTGATCCGGTAGTCTCGGCTTGGCAAACGGAGGTCGGGAGCTCAATCTGGGGAGACACACACACTAATCTCACCTATTCTCTACACACACACACCATGGGCAGAGAGGAGAGAAATCAGATTATGAGAGATTAAGGCAAGTCAACAAGGGAGGCCTTTTTATATCATGCATGTAATTGGTGGAATTCCAAGTGTCAAGGGGAGAGGGAAGGTGGAATCCACATGTCCAAAGGTTGTGGCTTGAGATTAGGACTAATCTAGCTTAGTTAGGGTTTAATAGATTGTATTAGGGACAATTAGGAAGGGGTTTAAGGGGTCAAAGGTCGGACAAGGCAGAAAAGGGAGAAAATTTCCCGTAGCTGGAAGAAGGCTGAGGCGGCGCCACTAGGCCATGCGCCGCCTCGACATCGGGGCTTCCCCTTTCAATTGCTCTCACTGATGCGCTGCTCGAGAGTCATGGCCGCTCGAACTGGGCTCCAAAACTTGACTTAAACATGTCCTAAAGGGTCCTAAACTTGTGGGCAACCATTCTAGGGTCTAACACCACTCAAAACAAGTCCGAAATACACCCGAACATCACCCGGAACAAGGTAGGACAAGGCTCGAGTCAAGCGACGATTGGTTGACGAATCAAACCCGGATCAAAGGTCAATAAAACTAGGGTAACTTGGGCATGAAAAAGGATTGTTTAATCATGGTTATGACTTGAATACAAGTCCGGGAACTCAAGGGACAATTCGCACGTCGAAATACGAGCAAAACGGGAGACGGGGAAAACGCTAAGGCCAAAACAAAGCGGGAAGGTTTCTACACTTCCATTCAAGTTTACTATGATCAAGGCGAGTGTTCTAAGTCATCTATGGAAGACAATAGAACCCTAACAAGTCTTGGTTGAGTGCAAATCAAGCTAAGGCAACGCTCAAGGCATAACGGCAAGGTATGCTAAGCATAGAAGGTATTCAAGCAACTAGGCACGTAATATTCCAGTGTGAACATGACAGGGACAATTAGAAGCGTCTAACATGTTAAGGTATAATACAAGCATGTTATTAAGGCAATAAACAAGTAATGAGTTTGGGTTCTCACAGTAAGTATGTATATTTATATATATACACCTAAAGTCGCTCAAAGAATTATCTATATATATATATATATATATATATATATATATATATATATATATACATATCGAATCTTTCAATAATACACAATCAATACAAACATAGTCTATTAGATCTCATGTTCAACTAACACTTTGTTGTCACATAACTACTCATAGTAAGCCACAATAGGGTTCTAGAAGAAACTGAAGTGGTGCAGTTGTGTTACTCCTGGAATCAGAAATATTAACTTTGAAACATGACTACAATGCTCGTGATTAATACATCGATGTACGGAGGACACCTTCAACCAAATTCGCATAATCAATGCACCATATTTGTTGCGTCGATGGGATAACTTCCCCACTAAGGCCAATAATGGAGGGTGTGAGAACTGTCTCTGGTACGGCGATACATCAATACCACGAATCCCTTAATTTGTGAAGACGATGCATCGTCCCACCATTTACGCATAAACTAAAATAATGCCAACTGGACTTATATGCAATGCACACAAAGATGTTTACTTGTCATAAAACCAAATAAGTAACGAACAACTCGTCCAATGTCAAGTAGGTGTGTTACTCTACAACATATTCACAATTATGCATATAATTGCTATAATCACATAAATCATATATAGAGCCCATAACTAGTCTCTAAATCACAAGTGTCAACTATGCACACTTAAATAAACCAAGGTCCAAAAGCTAGTAATCTAGTCGAATAGATTCTAAATATTGTAGGATCTCACCACGAACCTCGTAAAGTTTAATTGTGCCTTAAGCATGAAATCGTTGAGTCTTTACTACTGATTCCTCCAACTAGGGCATCAATGCTATTTACATTTAGGACCCTTCTCCATTTTCTCAATTCGAGCTCAACTAGGTTCTAGTTATGTTTAGAAACCCTAGTCCAATAAGCCAATACTTCCACCTATTAGTGAAATCCTAGGTTGATCATAATCAATCTTACCATAATTCAACAAGTTTACAAATCAAATTTCATTGAAACCTTAAGACATTCAAGACAATACAAAAAGCTTGATCAATAATATACAATATGCTTTAATAAGTCATATTTATGAAGTAAGCATGGGTGTTCAATCCTTAAAAATTATAATAATTATGCATTCATAGTCATATTAATAGATAAGCTTAGAACATCATTTTCTAGCATAAATAAGAGTTAAATCGTTAACTTAACAATCAACCCATTACATATTGTCCAAGACTACATTTTTACTCTATGATCATTAAACCATTTAGATTACAAATAATAAACATTTCCTAGAATGATAATTTATCCTATCTTTCAAAAATCCATAGAAGTCCAAGATTTACAGGAACACTATCCTTAACAAGTTCAATCCTTACAATTGTATTGTAGCTACAATTCTCATCACTACGAGACCTTCTAGAGGTTCTCTAACTATTGAATGTCAAGTAAAACTACTCGAGGGAAAAACCACCTAAAGTATGGTCAAGATTCTCAATATGTCCAAGCGGTACTATTACGCAAAACCAAAACAGTACAAGTAAGTCTTAGACAACAACTTGGCTATCTCGTGACTACTGAAGTGGTTTTTTACATAGAATGCCAATGTAATACCATCATAAATCATCCTATAGGAGGATTCTCTAATTCATCCACAAGGTATAGCCGAGATTCCCCAAACAAAGTCATAGTCAAGTTAGAGTTCGTTCATGCACACAAGGCGACTCTAGAGAGCCGAGGCTTTCATAACAATAACACTAAATACATAGGGTCAAAAACAAGGTAGGTCACATTCTCTTAAGTCTTGGGACTTCAATTGAAGTGCAAACTTATCAATAATCACATGCCACACATATACCGTTTCAAACATCCTTCACTCGAGATCACACATTTGTGACCCTAACGTTCCCAAATTCCCATTTCTAGGTCATAGCCAAATTTCAGGACTTCAAGTTCATCAGGGTTCCTAAACCCACAACAAGTTATTTCAATTACTAGTTACTTCAATAAATCCAGCAAAACATTTATAAATCCAACCCCACATATTCTCATTCCAAAATGCATTATAAACCCATCATCTAGACAAGTTTTAACGCTACAATTCATGGGGAGCAATTCACTATCATCCTAGGATCTATTTAAGCTAGAGAGAGAAGTAGTAGGTTTAGTAACGTACCTAATTCATGCCTCACACAACAAGGAGAATGAAAACAAACTGATGTGAAGTTTTCTACTCGTCGAGGGTTTCGTGAATCCGAAGTCGAATCAAAGATCGAATGGTTAGATCTTCATAGATGGAAGGATTAAGCTCTAGGGCTCCAAAGTCTCTTCCTCTCCCCCTCTCACTAGAATATGAAATGTAAGAGGAAGAATGAGGAGAAAAGGCTGACTCTGGGATATAAAGAAATCATAAAGGAGAGGGGTACATATGACAATACCTTGGTCCAATAAGTGAGAGATTAAGGTTGATTACACTTAAATAGACTTAATGATGATCAATAAAGTTAACCCAACATGTTAGGACTCAATGAGGACTAAGTAGGGTGGATTAGGGAGGGTTTAGAGGGGATTCATTAAGGGTAGAATGGTCTAAAATCAGAAAATAGCTCGAAACTGAAGTTGCGATGAGGTGGTCGCCTAGTCTCTTCCTCTAGGCAAGCATCTATCTTAAAGTACAATAATCCATCATTATAGAAAACAAGCAGTCGCTTGGTCAAAATGCTAGGCGAGCGCCTTGTTTGGGAGAAAGAAAATTGATTGAAATGAAGTCCAAAGGGTTCCAACTCAACCCCAAACAAGGTAGGGTCATTCCTCCCTTGAAACACATCCGAAAAACATGCAAACTGCGCCAGAAATAGCCCAGAACGAAACCAGAACAAAGTACAACAACTAACAATCAAAGTAACAAATGAAACAACGATTCAACGAGCAAGAACATGAGATTCTAAGAAAGGGAAGTGACTCAAAATTAGGATTGCATACTTCTACGAAGTTGAACAGCGATTAAGAGTATCTAAACTCCAAAAGACAAGTTGTTAACACAACTCGAATCCAAACGAACAAACGAAAACGAAACCTATGCAACGACTGTTCTAATCACATAATCATCTGAAGAACACTTCGATCGTAAACTAGATCGTCTAGACAAGTGAATAACAACTAAGCGGAAACCTAGGGTTCAACCGTGTCACGAGAACGAACTATGTAAGTGAACTATCAATCAAATCACATTTTGGCTAACAGCGAATTACGACTTGGAACTTTGGCAAGTTAAAGTCTATGGAACATGTAAAACTAAGGTATTGGCTTCTAAATAGCCTACAAGAAATGCTACAACCATTCGACAAGCAAAACATGGAAGTCAAACAAACGAATGTTTGGGGTTATACATTAAGACGTTATGTTATGATATCAAAACAAAAATTTATTATTAGATTGATTTTTTACAACTTTATTTTAAATTAAATAAACGTATTAATTTTGTTTTCTTTCAATAAGGAATGATCACATGGTTTTCTCAAAGTTTACTTGAATTTTTTTTGATAATATTAGATTGTTACTATGTAACATGAAGCCATGAATTTGATTTATTAAACATTTAAAAAATAATATTTTTGTTGTTCATGTAGATGGTAACAAAAAATCATTTGACGTATTTTTGAATTTAAAAAAAATATGTAGGAAGGTAGTTGGGAAAGTAAATTATTTTGAAGAGATATATGATATGTTGATTAGAAAGTGATATTAGCTTTAAAAAGTTTTAAATAAAAGATTTACACTATTGTGGATTACATAATTAAATAATAATAATTACATTGTTCAAGTGACCGGTAATCAAACATCATTTGACTTATTTTGAATTTAAAATTTATTAAGGAAGGTAAATGGGAAGTAAATTTGTTCAAAACGATATATTCCAAATTGGTTACAAAGTGATGTTGGTTTTAAAAATTTAGATAAAAGATTTATATTATTATTACCAATAAAAGTTGTGTATGTGATGTTGGTTTTAAAAGTTTTTTATAAAAGATTTTTACTAGTATTATTAATAGAAGAAACATATACAATTTTAAATAGAAAGTGTTGTTGGCTTTAAAAGTGTTTAGAATCTCACATTAGATTTGTGTTGCTTTTATAAGGTTTTAAATAAAAGACTTCGGGTTTGTTTTGTAGTTAGGCATGGATAAACAATATTATTAATAACAGTACTATTATTGCTTTTACTATTAATTCTAATTTATATATTGGATGTAGCTTTGAGATAAAAAAATTTAATCACAATTTTTTTAGTAAGAGTGCTAATAATGACTATCTCGTTAACTCGTACTATTAATCCCGACCACCTATTACATACCGAACAATAGACAATTTGACTTATTAATCCTATCTATCCTTAATAATGGCTACCAACGACACTTTCTACTGTTATTATCAATGGACGAGATAGATAGGTCACTATTTATAAAGTGATGTTGATTTTAATAGTTTTAGACTATATAAAAGACTTCTACCATTATTTAATTTCCAATATAAGAGATATACCTTACATTTATAAAAGAGTGATGTTGATTTGATTTTTTTTAAGATAAAAGATTATTATTATTATTTAGTAATTGAAAAGATTAAATTACTATAAACATTGAAGAATTTAACAGCTTATATCAACGTTCTTGGTAATAATTAAAATTAATAGGTATTTCATTAGCCTTGGCAATTTATCAAGTAATCTCAATGTCTAACTCTACGTGGGGCACACTAAGGTGGTTTCCTTGAAATCATTTGTAGGCTATAGTATTGAACTTTGGTGATTGTAGGATTGTGAATTCGTGGACGAATTCTTTTAAGGTCGTGAGGATGTAAGACCCCGAACCTTCGTGTAATTGACCTTATTGCTTTGCGTGTCGTTTAACCGTAACCTCGCTTACTTGACTTGAGGCAAGAACCTTGATTAATATAGGTAGGCTATATAGGGGCCAATACATTAGTTCCATATGTTCCATAGACCTTAACTAGTTAAAGTTACAAGTCGCATACCGACGCTGTTCGTTACTTGACTCGGTTTAGTGTTTCCTCGCGTAGTTCTTTCGTGAGACCTCGATTGTACTCTTAGTCATTCCTCCACTTGTCTTGAGAGTTATTTGAGTCTCATAAAGCCTTGGTACACAAGTTTTATGCTTGTTTGTTGAATCGCCGGTTCGACCGTGTTGATTTTGGCCTTAGCGATTTCCCTCGTTGCTCGTATTGCCTCTATTTCGTCTTACGAAGTGTTCGTTGAATTCTTGGCTTTATATTCAGGTCTCAACCATGTTTAAACAAGTCTTTTTCATGCCCAAGTCATCTTAGTTTGATTGGTGTTTGTTTGTAGTTTGATTCGTTGATCATTCGTCGCGTGAGTTGAGCTTGTTCTTGTTCTATCCTCTATCCTGTTGTTGTTCGGATGCGTTTCCGACTCGTTTTGAGTAGGGTTAGACCTTGGAATGATTGCCCATAAGTTTGGGATCATTTAGGACAAGTTTAGACCAAGTTTTAGATGTTCTGGAGCCGAGGCGGCCGCATGGCACCTTGCGAGGCGCCCGCCTCAAATACAGAGAGCAATTGCAAAATGGACTGAACTTGGGAGAAGCCTCTGCAGTTGAGGCGGCCGCATGGGCTTGGGTGAGGCGCCCGCCTCACCTGCTGGATGTGCAATTACGGGATTTCTTTCCCTGTTTTGATTTTTGGCGTGAAAAACCTATACTACCCCCATTTTAACCACTCCCCTTTGCCTTGTCCACAGCTAGGAAGGGCAGGATGGTCATCCCTAACCCTTTATGATCCAATTTCTTCCTCTTCCTCTCTCATTTTCTTCCATCCACCGTGAGTTTTAGAGAGAGAGGGAGAAGGAGCTTCCATGGGAGATTTGCCGATTCCCGGAGTTCCGGCCATCGGATTGTCGAGCCGCGACCGCCATCGCGAAGCCCTCGCCGAGTAGAGTCTTTCCCCTCGGTTTGTTTTCCACTTCCTAGACGTTTGTGGCTCGATTGAGGTACGTTACTTAAGCCCTAGTTTCTCTCTCTACAAGCATTTTGATGATAGATTGTTAGAGACTTGTTCCTTGTGATTTATTGTTGTTATACATGTCAAAATGATATGTTTCCATGGATATCAATAGATTTTGGTTAGGGTTTGAAACCAAATGGGTTCATTAGGTATATTGGAATTTTTATGATTTAAGATTTATTTTTGTTGGGTTAGAAACCCGGATAAATTGTGAATCCCGAATTTATGCCTCGAACTAGAAATTTGGAACTTTGTAGTTTGACCCAAATGAAGTCAATTTATTTATAAAATTTGTTATTTGAACCTTAGGATAAATTCCTATATCTTCTTGTGTTCATTGAATCTCAATTGCGAAATTTTGAGAATTGCTCGGGTGAGACCAAATTGGTAATAAGATTGAGTCTTGGCTTAGGACTCTAATTGAGTCTCTTGAATGATGATTAAGTGCGAGATTATCGCTAATCCTTGGGTGGTTTATGTGTGAGTCGAGAATGCGTAACTCGAATGACAGACGTTTTGAATGGGTTCAATTATGAACTAGAACCAATAATACTAGTGGACTTTTTAATGAAGTCCCAAGATTCGTAGGAATGTAATATGTGACTTTACTTGGGAACCTTGTTAGCATCCTTGGAAAATCCGGGATTGCTTCGTGGCAATTCTTCCTTAGGAAGGATATTTGAACCGTGTATGCCTTAGTACCCTCTATGATGAGAATCTTGAGTTGTCGTAAAGATGACTGAATAGTCATCCAAGTCATGTGTGTGGTGATGGACTTATGAAGTACCATCACCTGGTTAATTGATGAATCTTGAGTAGTCTTAAGTCTTCTGTTCTTCAAGAAGTGCATGCTTGATCTTTAGTTCTTAAGGGAACCTCGAGGGGATTTTATAACGTTATATATCTTATGATTCTATGGAACTGAGCTTGATAAGGTTTGTTTGTGAATGATGCATGAACTTCTATGTCTACTTGAGATTATGACCTTTAAGCATATTGTGTGTCTTATCTTCGTAATTATCTTCCTATTGAGTATCAACGTGCTTTGATTTATGATTCTATTAACAAATTCTATTAACAAACTTGGAAATTGAACTCGAACTTGAAATTGACGAACTCAAGCTTGGTTTGAGGTTTCCGATAATCAACTTAGGTTTCCGCCTTTTATACACGACTTAGTGATTTTGAACTAAGGTTCCTAAAGGGAACGAGAACTTAGCCATGCCTCAAACAAGAACCTAGAAAGGAGTCTTGGAACACATATAGTGTTCAAACTCTATTTGATTGGAATTATAGAAATGACTCGACGGAGTCGATGCTAGTGAGTCATTTAACAATACCGACTCAACGATAAACCCCTACGACGCTTGAAATCCGTTTAACTAGAATACTAGTTTCGAGATTCTTAATTTAATTCATGATCATGCTTGATTATTAGTCGTAAAGAATAACATGCCCACCTGACTTGAATGAGATCGCTATTACCGTGCTCGTTCTTGCTTGATTTCTTAAATAAGTAAATATTACTTGTTTTCCCCAATAAGTCCAGCTGGCATACTTGTCTTGTCCTATCTTGTCTTCCCTGGTTGACAATTCGTCTACCGTTACGAATCATGAGATTCGTGATAGTGATGGGTTGCCGAACCAGAAACGTGCAAACCCCTCCATTCTTGATCACTTTGGAGAAGAGTACCTTGTGTAACCATTAGGGCGCTTGGAATAATACTATCCTGGGTCGATGTACCATCTCGTACATACGACAGCACGTTCCTGTTAACAGTTTATCTTGCAGGAGCTACATTGCGGCACCAGATTTATATCCTATCCTCTTATATGTGGATTTCTTCTAGCATTTGTGAAAACAAAGTGCTATCATGAATATGTAAACTAAATGCCTATATATACTTGTTCTTGATCGCTTGACTTGATAAACGTGATAGGCCTCTGTGATATTGTATATATATGATACTTGTATATATGTATATATATGTAGATATACATACTTGATTCCTACATGTATATATATTGATTTACCCCACGATTGTCTTCGTATGTATATAATTGTAGATATGCATATCCTTACATGATACACTTCCATGAATGAATTGTTTGGTACATAAACGAGTTTATATACCTACACTTGATAATCCTATGAGAGACTTGGTCTATGTATATTTATAAATATGCATACTTCTACTTAATTATTCTATGAGAGACTTGGGATGTTCTACAATAAGATATACATCCATAATCATGATTATTCTTGTGCCTTGCTCCCTGACTTGTTTGATTGTTTGTGAAGCAGGGATTCACCCGATTCATCTTGGTAGTGCAGTAAAGGACCGGTTTTCATTCAGTACAACCCGACTTACTGGGTCTTCGTCGTAACACGATATCATTTCCTCTTATGGCAATATTCAAATTATGTCATATTGTTTAGTAGTAACGTACTGGGTCATTATGACTCATCCCGTACTTTGTTTTCTAGTTGCAGTTCGGAAGTCTTATCGAGGACGCATAGTACGTGACCGTAGCAGACCACAGTTGATCGACAGCTCGAGCTTAGTACGTGTGTTCGTGATTGTAATAGTCGATATTTCCGAGTAATAGCTTGTGGACTCCTATCTCATCTAGCATCCTTGACTTGTATATCATATTTTAATATTCTTGTGAGCTCGTTGTATTGTAAGGTTATTTAGACTTTACAGTCGGGTAGAATACTTGGGTTTTGATTTGGTTCTCCTTTGGGCCGACGTGTTGTGTCGTTGCTCATAGCCCTGGTTTTTATATTCGATTGTTGTATCCCGCAGTAGCTTTGGGCTTTTCTCTATCCTAGTTATTATTATTGTTGGTTAACCCCGGCATGCTTTAGCCGTGGGTAAGTGTTATATCAGGTTGGTCCCTTCAAACGCGGCTGGAGTGCCGATGGTTTGTCCAAATGCTCGCAATGTTGCGGCACGCGAGTTTCTTTTTCTTTCCTTCGTGAGATTTATGTCTCTCTTGGTATCTTTGGCCTTGGTTTCGAGCTTCATAGCTCGGGACTACTTTTCCTTGTCGTTTCCGCTTACTGAATTTTGTAAACCCGTATTTTTAGTACGGCCTTATATTTGTTAGTAGAGCTTTTGATAGCTCGACTGTCCGACTCGCACTATTAATTTATAAGTGCTTGTTCTCTTCTTGCCTTGTCCTTGCGACGTGACGTTGGGATTCCGTTCCGGAATCCGGGTCGGGTCGTCACAGTTGGTATCAGAGCTTTTGTTAGCTATAAGCCAGGATAGGATCCATGGCCTAGATTGGGTTTGGTGTGTCGTCGAGTATTTTCCGTTGAGCGTTCTGATTTGTGCCTTATCGGCATGTTCTTTTGTACAAATATAGGACTTGGATTACTAAGTTCTGTTGGTCTAGATTGCCGTGAATGCAAGTTTGTGTTTAAGAGCATCATATTTTTTCCTATATTGCCTTTAAGTTGCAGTTATACCATGTGTATGATGTTACCTTGTGGAACTATCATTCCTTGTCCGTATGGGTTATCTGATAAACTCAGGTTGTCGATTCCAAGAGTGATCGCCGCGGTGTTACTAATGCCTATGATCGTTGTTATACGTTTCATGAGCGAAGTGGATAGGCCTCCCGTAATGCGTGTTGTATTCCAAAATCGCTATATAGGTATATATAGACATGATAGTACTTGACCATGAGTCCCTGTATTGTTTAGTATTGTAGAATTGAATATTCTTTCCCGATGACTACTTTCCTGGTATAGAGAGGACTACTCCGATAGAGGGAATATTATCCTGACTCCATAATGAGACCTGGTGAGTAACCGGCAGGTGACCCCGCGATTTCTAATTTGAATTGGTTGTCAAACCGTACACTGCTTGACCCATAGTGATTGAAGTCTACTAGTTAGTAACCATTTGCTACCTAGGGATGCATAAGTTATTGTGTTTACTTGTTGCTAAGTCTAATACGTTAATAAGAGTATTAGCGTGGTGTAACATGCTTTATCTATCGTAAATAGATTGTTAAGGGTATGAATATTCCATACTTGGTATACCTGCATAATAGATTAATATGCTATGTACATGATATTGATTGCCATGCCTATATGTAATTATATTATATGTGCATGAGACCATGATGAAGGATGCTATTATGTGATTTATAAACACCCCGCATCCTATGCGACGAAAGCTTTTGAAGTCACTTCAGAGGGCCCCTGACTTGATTATCAAGAGGTCTTCGTCGGAGAACTAGAACGGTATTATATGATATAGGAATTGACCGAACCCGTTACCAAATGGAATAAATTGAAAGTGGTATCTTGTTTTGCTTGTGCAAATATGTGCAACATGTATATTGAAATCATGCCATGAATGAAATGAACTTGTGACTTGATCAAATGAGTTACCGTTCTACTTGATTTTAGTGTAAGGGCGTTAGACCCTAGAGATTCGTGTCGTGACCGGAATAATTTAATTAACCCGGAAAACTCTTTGTTGGGATGTTTGTTAACTCGGCGCAACTATTGCACATGCTTAAGGATTACTTGATTAGTTGATAAAGAGGAATTTTCACCTCAATGTCCACGTTTGTTGGAACCTTGTAAGCCTTGATAATGTCCTTGAACCCCGTCAAGAGTCAAGATGACTCGACTTTGGAATTGATTGGAGAGGATATTTAAGTATTTCTTTCCCTCGTGTTTTGGGGCACACTAAGGTGGTTTCCTTGACTTCATTTGTAGGCTATAGTATTGAACTTTGGTGGTTGTAGGATTGTGAATTCGTGGACGAATTCTTTTAAGGTGGTGAGGATGTAAGACCCCGAACCTTCGTGTAATTGACCTTATTGCTTTGCGTGTCGTTTAACCGTAACCTCGCTTACTTGACTTGAGGTAAGAACCTTGATTAATATAGGTAGGCTATATAGGAGCCAATACATTAGTTCCATATGTTCCATAGACCTTAACTAGTTAAAGTTACAAGTCGCATACCGACGCTGTTCGTTACTTGACTCGGTTTAGTGTTTCCTCGCGTAGTTCTTTCGTGAGACCTCGATTTTACTCCTAATCATTCCTCCACTTGTCTTGAGAGTTATTTGAGTCTCATAAGGCCTTGGTACACAAGTTTTATGCTTGTTTGTTGAATCGCCAGTTCGCCGTGTTGATTTTGGCCTTAGCGATTCCCTCGTTGCTCGTATTGCCTCTATTTCGTCGTACGAAGTGTTCGTTGAATTCTTGGCTTTATATTCAGATCTTAGCCATGTTTAAACAAGTCTTTTTCATGCCCAAGTCATCTTAGTTTGATTGGTGTTTGTTGGTAGTTTGATTCATTGATCATTCGTCGCGTGAGTTGAGCCTTGTTCTATCCTGTTCCGGGTGTTGTTCGGGTGCGTTTCCGACTCGTTTTGAGTAGGGTTAGACCTTAGAATGATTGCCCATAAGTTTGGGATCATTTAGGACAAGTTTAGACCAAGTTTTAGAGGTTCTGGAGCCGAGGCGGCCGCATGGCACCTTGCGAGGCGCCCGCCTCAGATGCTGGGAGTAATTGCAAAGTGGTCTGAACTTGGGAGAAGCCTCTGCAGTTGAGGCGGCCGCATGGGCTTGGGTGAGGCGCCCGCCTCACCTGCTGGATGTGCAATTACGGGATTTCTTTCCCTGTTTTGATTTTTGGCGTGAAAAACCTATACTACCCCCATTTTAACCACTCCCCTTTGCCTTGTCCACAGCTAGGAAGGGCAGGATGGTCATCCCTAACCCTTTATAATCCAATTTCATCCTCTTCCTCTCCCCATTTTTCTTCTTCAACCGTGAGTTTTAGAGAGAGAGGGAGGAGGAGCTTCCATGGGAGATTTGACGATTCCCGGAGTTCCGGCCATCGGATTGTCGAGCCGCGACCGCCATCGCGAAGCCCTCGCCGAGTAGAGTCTTTCCCCTCGGTTTGTTTTCCACTTCCTAGACGTTTGTGGCTCGATTGAGGTACGTTACTTAAGCCCTAGTTTCTCTCTCTACAAGTATCTTGATGATAGATTGTTAGAGACTTGTTCCTTGTGATTTATTGTTGTTATACATGTCAAAATGATATGTTTCCATGGATATCAATAGATTTTGGTTAGGGTTTGAAACCAAATGGGTTCATTGAGTATATTGGAATTGTTATGATTTAAGATTTATTTTTGTTGGGTTAGAAACCCGGATAAATTGTGAATCCCGAATTTATGCCTCGAACTAGAAATTTGGAACTTTGTAGTTTGACCCAAATGAAGTCAATTTATTTATAAAAATTGTTATTCGAACCTTAGGATAAATTCCTATATCTTCTTGTGTTCATTGAATCTCAATTGCGAAATTTTGAGAATTTGCCCTGTGAGACCAAATTGGTAATAAGATTGAGTCTTGGCTTAGGACTCTAATTGAGTCTCTTGAATGATGATTAAGTGCGAGATTATCGCTAATCCTTGGGTGGTTTATGTGAGTCGAGAATGCGTAACTCGAATGACAGACGTTTTGAATGGGTTCAATTATGAACTAGAACCAATAATACTAGTGGACTTTTTAATGAAGTCCCAAGATTCGTAGGAATGTAATATGTGACTTTACTTGGGAACCTTGTTAGCATCCTTGGAAAATCCGGGATTGCTTCGTGGCAATTCTTCCTTAGGAAGGATATTTGAACCGTGTATGCCTTAGTACCCTCTATGATGAGAATCTTGAGTTGTCGTAAAGATGACTGAATAGTCATCCAAGTCATGTGTGTGGTGATGGACTTATGAAATACCATAACATGGTTAATTGATGAATCTTGAGTAGTCTTCAGTCTTCTGTTCTTCAAGAAGTGCATGCTTGATCTTTAGTTCTTAAGGGAACCTCGAGGGGATTTTATAATGTTATATATCTTATGATTCTATGGAACTGAGCTTGATAAGGTTTGTTTGTGAATGATGCATGAACTTCTATGTCTACTTGAGATTATGACCTTTAAGCATATTGTGTGTCTTATCTTCGTAATTATCTTCCTATTGAGTATCAACGTGCTTTGATTTATGATTCTATTAACAAATGGAATTTCGAACTTGAAATTGAACTAAGCTTGGTTTGACGATAATCAACTTAGGTTTCCGCCTTTTATACACGACTTAGTGATTTTGAACTAAGGTTCCTAAAGGGAACGAGAACTTAGCCATGCCTCAAACAAGAACCTAGAAAGGAGTCTTGGAACACATATAGTGTTCAAACTCTATTTGATTGGAATTATAGAAATGACTCGACGGAGTCGATGCTAGTGAGTCATTTAACAATACCGACTCAACGATAAACCCCTACGACGCTTGAAACTGCTTAACTAGAATACTAGTTTCGAGATTCTTAATTTAATTCATGATCATGCTTGATTATTAGTCGTAAAGAATAACATGCCCACCTGACTTGAATGAGATCGCTATTACCGTGCTCGTCCTTGCTTGATTTCTTAAATAAGTAAATATTACTTGTTTTCCCCAATAAGTCCACCGGCATACTTGTCTTGTCCTGCCTTTGTCTTCCCCGGTTGACAATTGTTTCACCGCTACGAATCATGAGATTCGTGATAGTGATGGGTTGCCGAACTAAACGTGCAAACCCCTCCATTCTTGATCACTTTGGAGAAGAGTACCTTGTGTAACCATTAGGCGCTTGGAATAATACTATCCTTGGTCGATGTGCCATCTCGCATATCCAACAAAGACGCTCCTCGTTAACATTTTATATTGCATGAGCTACATGTGTACCGCATTTATATCATATCCTCTTATATGTGGATTTCTTCTAGCATTTGTGAAAACAAAGTGCTATCATGAATATGTAAACTAAATGCCTGTATATACTTGTTCTTGATCGCTTGACTTTCGTGATAGGCCTGTGAATTGTATGTGAATTGATACCAATTCCTATGATACTGATATGTATATATATGTATGATATACATACTCCTACTTGATTACCCATGATTGCCATGATATCAGATATGTATATATATGTAGATATACATACTCCTACTTGATTTACCCTGATTGTCTTCGTATGTATATAATTGTAGATATGCATATCCTTACATGATAAACTTCCATGAATGAATTGTTTGGTACATAAACGAATTTACATACCACACTTGATAATCCTATGAGAAACTTGGTATATGTATATTTATAAATATGCATACTTCTACTTAATTATTCTATGAGAGACTTGGGATGTTCTACAATAAGATATACATCCATAATCATGATTATTCTTGTGCCTTGCTCCCTGACTTGTTTGATTGTTTGTGAACAGGGGATTCACCCTGATTCATCTTGGTAGTCTGGTAAAGGAACGATTTTCATACAGTACAACCCGACTTATCGGGTCTTCGTCAGAAACGATATCATTTCCTCTTATGGCAATATTCAATTTATGTCATATTGTTTAGTAGTAACGCATCGGGTCATTATGACTCATCCCGCACTTTGTTTTCTAGTTGCGCTCAGAGTCGTTGACAGGACGATAGTACGTGACCGTAGCGCATCACGCTTGATCGACAACCGAGCTTAGTACGTGTGTTCGTGATTGTAATAGTCGATGTTTCCGAGTAATAGCTTGTGGACTCCTATCTCATCTAGCATCCTTGTCTTGTATATCATATTATTATATTCTTGTGAGCTCGTTGTATTGTAAGGTTATTTAGACTTTACAGTCGGGTAGAATACTTGGGTTTTGATTTGGTTCTCCTTTGGGCCGACGTGTTGTGTCGTTGCTCATAGCCTTGGTTTTTATATTCGCTTGTATCCTGCACGCACGCAGAGCTTTGGGCTTTTCTCTATCCTAGTTATTATTATTGTTGGTTAATCCCTGCATGCTTTAGCCGTGGGTAAGTGTTATATCGTTGGTCCCTCACAAACGCCTACCGAGTGCCGATGGTTTGTCCAAATGCAAATACCGCATTGTTGCACGCGAAGTTTTTCTTTCCTTCGTGAGATTTATGTCTCTCTTGGTATCTTTGGCCTTGGTTTCGAGCTTCATAGCTCGGGACTACTTTTCCTTGTCGTTTCCGCTTACTGAATTTTGTAAACCCGTATTTTTAGTACGGCCTTATATTTGTGAGTAGAGCTTTTGATAGCTCGACTGTCCGACTCGCACTATTAATTTATAAGTGCTTGTTCTCTTCTTGCCTTGTCCTTGCGACGTGACGTTGGGATTCCGTTCCGGAATCCGGGTCGGGTCGCCACACATTACATATGTGTTAAAACTCATATCATATAAAAACATCTTTCTTGTGATGCATGTCCCAAAATCGGGAGTGTATATCTTATCAACAACGTTCGTCTGCTTGTGAATTCATGTTTACTAGCAAACTTCATCATTGCGGGGCTCTGTAGATACCCCAATTTCGTACCCCTACGATATAATGTCCTACGACAATTTCAACATATATTTTATAAAACAATCGGACAAACAAATGTTACTTTCCGTTAGAGTTTTAGATAATCGGACTTAACGGGAGTTAAACGATAAACATAAAACTTATAATATAACTTTTCGTTTATACCCCTGCAATATAATGTCCTATAAATATAATAACATATATTTTATAAAATTATTGAACTTTTAAAAATGACTTTCCATTAGTGTTTCAGTTAACTGGACTTAATGGTAGTTAAATATTCAAAACAATCAAAATAGACAAAACAAACTAGAAGGGTCCTGATGGAACATCACATTTGGCCATGTGGTGCCGCTCCATACCAAGGGGAGCCACTCCCCACCTTATGGAGATGATCCATGCACTTCTCCCATCCAGGCAGCTTAAACGACAGCGTTTTCCACGAGCCGCCTCGTGTATCTTTTGTTGTTTTGTTCCCAGGGTGACACCTGGCGCGCCATGCACTGATAAGTCTATACGCCATCGTTTAATCGACTTATTTTTGCCTATAAATAGAGGCCTTCGGGCACTCTCATTTCACACACCATCCACACCCTCCAATAGTAACATACACACAGCAACACACACATAACCCGCAGCACCGAAATCCGCAATATATCCCGCAGCATCGCATTCTGCAGCAGCATTTAGTAGCATCGCAACAATATAAAAAATACTTCCTTTCTCGAAAGGACAGGGGAAGCACAATCAGAATCTTCGAGCGCCTAGTGGGCTAAGCCTAGGCGTATATATCGGGTCAGGCATTCACGCTACAAGAGGTAAGTATCAATTTGCCGTCTTTCCTACTAATATAAAATATTATAATATGCATACTATGTAAATAAATAATAATGTAGAATATTATAATACACCTGCAATGTAAATAATAGTATTATTAGATAAATAATAAATGTAAATAAAATAATGATGCATGTTATTAAATACATAATATACATAATATATGCATGCATGATATATATATATATATATATATATATATATATATATATATATATTGATAATAAAAAATATATATTTAATATTTAAAACATAAATATATATAGTCGTTATTATGCCCAAATAACATTAAAAATAAATGTGGTGACTCTGTACATACATATTTAGGGTCCACAACGAGACCGGGCGCATTCCACATGCTCTGATGTTTCAAAGCAACGCTTTTACATGGGCGGGGTCGCGAAACGGGGTTCTCACAATAGGTTCGGGGGCTAAGTTACAAGTTGGGAAGGGGTTAGACACTCAACTCGCTCTATTGGTCTCATTTAGGTTTTACTAAATAGCATGCTTAGGTTATCGTGTTTAGTTTAGGTTTTTGTTTATATATATATATATATATATAACTAATTATCACATTATTTACGGGTAATATAATTAATCTATTATTATTATTATTTTAACTACGTGACAGAATAGTAAAAAGGGTACCTACCTCTTGTAGCGTGAAATTCTGATCCCGGTATATACACCTAAGATTTAGCCCACTAGGTGCTCGTAGTTTCTGGTGTGCTCTCCTTGTTGTCTTTCGAAAGAGAAAGTCTTTTTTTTATCCTATCATCATCATCATCATCATTGTTGTAATATCACCATTTGTTGTTATCCGAGCAGCGTGACCGTGCCTTTTGACTTTTAGATCGGCGGTTCACAGGGGCGAGGAATGTGGGGGCTCGCTTGCTCGGGCAAGGGAGGAGGTTGTCGCGAGGGCAGGAGGCCAGGGGGCCGAAGGCTCACTTGGGCGAGGAAGCTGGAGGGCTCACTTGCACAAGGCAAGGGATGAAGAGAGGCTGGTAGCCTTCGGGGGAGTGGGGCTTCTTCAGTGAGTTTTTGGTGTGTGGAAATAAGAAGCTGAAGGCCTCTGTTTATAGCCCAAAATCAGCCTAGACAACTGGGGAAGGGGGGCAACATGGAAGGGTTGTATGATATTCAAGAACAACAGACCATGCAGTTGGGAGAATGAAGAGGCTGGAAGCAGGAAGAAAAGCAATTCGGGGCGCGACATATGCAAGGTTGGGCGTCGCACCCCGACTTGTAATCATGCACAAATTCAACAATTTTACAGTCTGCTCCCTTATTAAGTCATCTTTTCATTTGATCATTCTGCCCCCTCCAAAGGCTAACAGAATATATTTTTGGACATTTTAGGAAATGGGGGTACGAAATTGGTGTATGTACACTCGCTTCACATCTAAATGATATTCTGGAAACTCAAATGGAACTAATGCATCGTGAAGTTCAGCTTTCAATCCTTCTACAAATTTTCTTGCTTTTCTTTCTTCCGTTGACACACGATGCACTTGTTTTCCACTTTGGTGTATCCATCAAAAGAGCATAAAAACACATGCTTGGCTATTTCTAGCAAAGTACTGCTTTATCAGGTTTTGCACTTCTGAGCCACCTTTTGCAACTGTCTAAAGACCTTGGTCTGTGCATAACATCTTAAAATCATTAAAACAACAGCTCTATGCATGTAATGCACTCAAATAGCTATGATTTTTCTCATTTGATCATCTAACGATCAAAAAGATCTCCATATATATAAATACTATCATTAAAGACTTAAAATCTATGAACTTCACCAACCTTAAGACTCTCATTTCTTCAGTGCATTGAAGAGATCATTGGAATCATTTCCGGTGCATTCACCAACCTGCATCCATGCCTGCCAAACTTTGAAGAAGCTGTAATCATTCCTAATCATTTACTTCTTTATCTATAGTTTGATTTTATTTTATTTTAAGAACACACAATCCATTAGCGATCATTGTAATAGATTTATAGTTAATATTCCGCTTGACACATTATTGCTCTCACCATTAAACACTCAGTCAAACGTATTTTTGTACACGATCCATTAGTAATCGTTATAATAGATCTATAGTTAATATTCCATTTGACACATTATTGCTCTCACCAAATCCATGGTTGACCCCTTGGTAGTGGATGTAGCACGCTTTATAGAGTAACCACTTCAAATCTCTGAGTCATTTACTTAATGTTTGTGTACTTTATATTCCTCTCATGATTATCTTGATTTGTGCTTAGCCACTGACATTTAGCATTAAAGTCTGATGATAAAGGATTTCCAATACCAATAGTCTTCTCACAATTTTCTTATTTGTCTTTTATCTTTAGCTGCTTCAACTTAATAAATAAGTTGATAGTATATTTGAAAGAAACTTGGCTAAAATTTTAATTTGTCACAAGGCTATTCAACCCCCATTTCGTTCTAGCCTAGTGCGTGCCTACTAGGACTAACATTCTAACCGAAGCAAGGTTTAAACCAAACATTAACACATGAATTATCAATGCAAGAGACATAAACATATACTAACCATTGAGATGATATCATGATATGCATTTTGAAAATCTTGGGTGTTACACATATACATACATCCAAACTCTTGTATATCTTTTCTATATATGTCTTTTTTTGTTCTTCTGAGAGCTTATCTTTTTATAGACTTAAGAAACTATTTGTTGGATAACGGCTAATTAATACAACTTGAGGAGACAACTTGAAATATGTCAGTCCACATGCCTTGTCAATTTGGTATCTTGTCTCTCTTGTAAATAATTTTCAAAATGACATCATTCCTTCTAGTGATTGAGTCCTTCAATATCCAATAATTCTTCTCGAAACGATTTATGCTATCGTGGCTCTTTGTCTCAAATGTTTTGAGACAGATAACTGTTTCTGTCCTTGAAATAATTATCACTCAATTGAGATAGGTGTTTGTTTTCCACTGTAACAACTAACACTTGCTAACTTTTTCTTAAGTGTATACAAACACTATTCAACAAATCTTGAAGTTTTTGAAACTCAAATGTAGACTTTTGAAACAAACAATTATGAGTTAACTATTTCTCTGTTGATGAAGATATCATGTGTAACAAAATGATTTTTATATGAATTCCTAATTAATTTGGGGAATAACTAATCTATATTTGCAACATCAAAACCTTAATATATACAATGTTCTAACACTTAGTGTCCATTTTACAGTATTGTGAGACATTTGAACATGATAAGAAACAACTTTAAATTTATTAAATAAAACTAGAAACTAATTATATATATATATATATATATATATATATATATATAGTAACACCTACAACTCAAATTTTCTAATTTCATTGAAAAATTTGTGGGAAGTAACACACGATCAAGGATTCATTTAGGTCGAAGTATATGATGGTAAAGTACTCATATCACTCTTTTAAAAAGATCATTATTATTTGTGCATCTACTATAAAAAAATATTCACTTTTTAATCTTTCTTTTAAAATCATTATTTTACGTATTGTTTTATCCTTGAGTTACTTTACTCTACTTATATATAGTACTCCCTTCATTTCTAAATAATCATTTTGTTTGAATCCATTCGTAAACATAAATTGCTTAATTGGGTACATAGATTAATAAAAACTAGTTAACTCTAATATAAATATTTGTATAATATGCGGTTCCATTTAAAACTCTTGTGCATGTGGCTATAATTAAAATAAGAAAAAAGTAAGGGTAAAATAGTAAAAATGTTTTCCTAAAAAGAAAAAACTTAGAAACATGAAAATTATTTTGGAACGGATGAATTATGACTTTTTCATACATAATAGAAAATGATATATATATATATATATATATAACAAAATAAAACTATTTTTTTAATTTCGAGTTAACAAAACTTTATCAAAAGTTAAAATTTGAAGAAATAAAACAATAAATTTTTTGACCTTTGAAAAATCTATATTATAAGTATATTTAAGTTGGTGAAGACAACTCTCAAAATGACACATCATCGTATTTTGGTTGAATTTGAATCCTCAATGTGACTTTTGATTTTCATCTTCGGGCTCGTTTGGTGTAGCGTTTAGAAAACGCATCTTTTTCAAAACCTAGCGTTTCTAAAACACAGCATTTTCAAAACGCAGTTTTATTTTTGTAAACACGTTTGGAAAACTATTTCAAACGCTATTTTTCATAAACAGAGTAGTTGTAAACGTAACATATTTTTAAAACGCTCAAAATTGAAGCATTTTAAAACGCTGCACATTTTTAAAACACTGTGTTTTAAAATGCTGCATTGAAACATTTTTAAAAGAAAAAACACTGCGTTTTTTGCCAGCGTTTTGACCAAAACGCTCCACCAAACAAGCACTTCATGTCATTAGCTAAAAACTCTCATTAACAATACTTAATTTGATATGGGGTATTAATCTCAACTATAATTACTAAGAAACCTTGCAATGAAGTGTTAAAATCTTAGATGGTTATAGTAATTTAATATCTTCTATTAGCAAGAGATATAAACGATATATAAAAATAAAAGTAAAACTAATATCACTTTCTAATCGATGTTAGATATAATTCTTAGGCTTGAATTATTAATTCAATTAGTATGAATTCTTAGCGTAATCCAATTAGTTCCGGTCGAGAAGGCAGTGCTCTCCTTTGGCTTTAATTATTGGCTTGGTAAGAAGATAATCAAGATACTAAAGGCCACCTTCTTTTAAGTTTTTTTTTTTTATAATAGGCAAAACATACAATTGGCCCACCCAACTTTGCAACTTCTTGCAATTCGGCCACCGATTATTTGAAAATGTTATTTGGGCCACTATACTTTGGTTATGCCGCAACCAATCCCAATTTTAGATAGACGTTAGTTGAGGACGTTAAGTTTAAGTCAATCCTTTTTTTACCCCCGTAAATATTAAAACTTTTTGGCTTCGTCATCACTGTTGTAGTTAGCGATTTCTTTATATGGGAGATGGATCTCTTTGAGGGAGAAGATGTCAGGAAGAGGAAAGGGAGGGAAGAGATTGCGCAAAGGAGGTGCCAAGAGGCACAAAAAAGTATTAAGAGACAACATCCAGGGAATCACCATGCGCACCATTAGGTGTCTCGCCAAACGTGGCGGCGTTAGTGTATCAGCGGCCTCATCTATGAGGAGACCAGGTGTCCTCAAGATCTTCCCCGGGAATGTTATTATTCACGATGCTATCACCTATACTGAGCAAGCTCGCCGGAAGATGATGTGCACAAAACGCACTCAAACAAGAATACCCCGCTGTATCAAGTAATAAAATGTATATACGTACTAGTATCGATCCCACATAGAATGTACGTAATTCTCACTCAAACTAAGTACCAAAATTAAGCTAACTAATAATATTTGAGCTAAAAGAAAATGAATTAAAAATTAAAAATCTAAGAAATCAATTAAAGTTACACTAACGCGGAAGTGGTTTGGTAATATCAAATCATTATTAAAAATATATGAGTGCAATATTTCTAGTTTAGCTGGTTTCTAAATTAATCCTCTCTTTAATTTTCTTAAATTCAAGTCTTGGTAGTCAGACGCACTGAATTAATTAACTACGGACTCTCGCATCTTATAGCAACCATAATCTCCCCGACCTCGTGAATGACCTTGGTGGATTGATCGCGTGTCAAAATAAGCATCCAATGACTATTTATGCAAGATCTCGCTACTCGGTCTCACATCACACAAATAATTATTGTGATTTCAGAATTAATAGGATGAGTTATCGCACCATATCCTATCATTCTAGTGATTATCTATTAGTTGGCTAAATCATTAAAAACATTAAGAACACAATAATAATCAAACACGTGGTCTCTTTATTTTTCTATAAATCATGTTGGTACCCGAGAACACAAAATTAGTTAAGTACGGGCTCTCACATCTTTATAGCAACTCTAATCTCCCCGACCTCACAAATGGCTAAGATGGGTTGATCGCATGTCAAAACAAATTCTCAAAATGGCAATTGGCGTGTGTCACAAAACACCAACCTATTAAATTGATTAGTCTTAAATGTAAAGGTAGCTCTCGCTGATTTTAGATATTTCTAAAATCATTTAATTAATGATCAATCAATTAAAAACATTAAGTCTATAAAATAATAAGCGATCATGAATGTGTACTAAATAAAGAGAGAGATTAAATTAAAATACTACATTTAACATAGAAAATAATTGCATTCTATAAATAAATTAAGCACAAAACCAATTCCACAATATACAAGATATTCAACCCAAGAAATTACAACAAATATCTCAAGATATAGGTTGGAAGAATTAAACCAAATAATGCGCGAATCCGAGTTGAAATCACTTGCAATTGCTTTCTTGGGCCTTCAGTTGATGCTCCAAACCTTTATTGTTGACCAATTTTTGGAAGAAATAAAAGAAATTTGTGTGAAATGAGTTGGTGCCTCATTTTGGGACAAGTCCCAGAAATGGGGGCTTTTTCTAAATGAAGGCCAGTTGGGAGTATACTCCCTCCGTCCCTAAATTATCGTCCTCCTTTCCTTTTTCGTTTGTCCTAAAATAATTGTCTAGTTTGAAACTTACCTTTTTAAAACATCACTTTTACCACTTTACCCTTACTTTTTCACCGTACTTTAATTATGGGCCACATACACATGGATTTTAAAGGAAGCTACACATTAAACCAATATAAATAATCAAGTCAATTGTTTTTTCTTAATCCGTATGCCGAGTCAACTATGACGATAATTTAGGGACGGAGGGAGTAAATAAAATCAAGGGAGTGGAGTCTCCAATTGACATGGGAAATTTGGGGAAAACATGGAGGTTTTAAGGCTAAATTGAGAAAAGAAGGGAGCTGGGTTCAGCTTGGATGATGGACGCTCCATGTGGGAACAACATGAGCTATCCATAGGTAAAATGGGTGAGAGATATGAGGGAGAGATGTCAAAATAGCGGGATGATGGACTGGAATAAATTAGGTAGGATTTGGATCTGACAGGGAGACACGGGTTACACGTTGGTGAGGTTGGCGATGACGTGGCAGAAGCAGCAGGCAACAACGCTAAAATGAAAGATCTTTTGCTATTTGCGCCGGAACCCCCTTCTGAATTGGATGTTACTCCGGTGCCCCTGGCGTTCAAAAAGAGGTTAGCGAAGGTCCTTCTCTCTCCAGGCTTTGCATTTTCATCCTATGTTAGCGTTAGGGTAGTTAGCCTCCGTTAGCTCTCATTTGCCTTAGAATACTTAACGAACTTCAATGGACTTTGACCAAATGATTCAAGCTCAACTTTAAGGTCTGGAATTGCCTCGAACTTCATGCTAAATACCATATAAATGCTCGATTATGCATATAAATCTACATTAAGCACCAATACACAAATAATAATATTTTCTAGGCATAATTAACTCAAAAATAGCACAAAATAAAAAGAAATTCAATGGAAAATTTGTGAAAATATTGAGCTCATAAGAAGGTCGTCACAGCCATGGATGTGGTTTACCCTTTCAAGTGCCACATCGTACTCTCTATTATTTTGATAGTTAGAGACAGGGTTAGTTTTGGAGATTTATGAATCTGGTTAATGTGGATTGTGAAATGTTCATGCCGTTGTAATTGAAAAGTTTAAAAGGAAAAGTAATTTTAGTTTTTGTTATACTTTTTACGTTCAATTGAATTGAATTTCAATCACATTCTCTATTAATTTTTGTTGAGATTGGATTACTGGAAATTGTGATTATGTTCGTTAAATATATTTCATTTGTGGAGTCACGTTGAGCTGATGGGACGATCATTTTGGGAGATGGCCAGGTTGGAGGCGGAGAAGAAATCTGGGAGATGGTAGTTTCTGAGCTGAAATCGGGGTTGCTGGATTGGAGGGCAATGGTTGAAGTCTGGGGTGGCGGAATGGATCTAATAGATATCGTAGTGAGAAGAGAGAGTCGGACCACTCATGGGTTTTTTCCCCCTCGATTAGAGAAGATGAAGATGAACATTGTTGACCTAGCTCTGTAACCTCCAAAGTTCTACTCCCTCCGTTTTCAAAATATTGTCTACTTTGACCCGTTGCACCGTTTAAGAAAAAGTAATTGACTATATTATAAATATTGGTGAAATATATGGTTTCCTTTAATGCACTTAAGTATGTAACCATAATTAAAGTAAGTAGAAAAAGTCAGGGTAAAGTGGTAAAATTGTTTTCTTAAAAGGGAAAGTTTTGAAAGAGGACAATTATTTAAGAACGGATGAAAAAGGAAAGGTGGACGATAATTTGAAAAAACGGAGGGAGCATTACTTATAGTTAGGCCCCTTTTTGATTATAACTGTTCCTCCCTTTTGTTTGTGTTTTCAGTTGGACCCCTTTGGATTTCTAATATCACACAACGTTTTTACACGGGTAAAATAGGCATTTGACTTAAACTTAACGTCCTGGGCTAACGTCCATTTGAAATTAGGGTTGATTGCAGCATAACTAAAGTATGTTGGTCTTTCAAACAAACGGTGACCGAATTGCAAGAAGTTGCAAAGTTGTGTGACCCAATTGTATGTTATGTCTTTATTATAATAGAGGAGATCTATGAAATAGAAGAGATGTATCTCACACTGATTAGAAAGTGATGATTTTTCAAATCTTAAAATAAAATATTTATTATTATTATTATTATTATTATTATCAATAGAAAAGTTGTATCTCACGTTTGTGAGAAAGTGATGTTGGTTTTGAAAAGTCTTTAGATGAAAAGTCTTTTATTGGAAAATCTATATTACAATAGGATTGAAAGATAAAAAATTTATACTATTATTATCAACTGAAGAGATGTATTCCATATTGATGAAAAGTTGATGTTAGTTTTAAATTTCTTTAGATAAAATATGTTTACTATTATTACCCCTTATTATTAATAAAAGGGATGCATCCTACATTAGTTTGTAAAGTCTTTAGATAAAAAGATTTATACTATTATTATCAATAGAATAAATGTACCACACATTGAATAGAAATTGATATTGGTTTTAAAAGTACCATTGTTACCAATAGAAAAAATATATCTCACATTAGTTAGACATTGATGTTGGTTTTAAAAGTTTTTAAATTTAGAAAAAAATATATTTACTTTTACTACAAATAGAAACGATATATTCCACTTTGGTTATAAATTAATGTTAGTTTTAAAAATGATTTGATAAAAGCCTCTGACTATTATTATTATTAATAAAAGAGATGTATCTTATATTGGTTAGAAAGTGATGTTAGTTTTAAAAGTTTTTTGATAAAAAAATCACAATTTTTACAAATAAAAAAGATGTATCTCACATTAGTTAGAAAATGATATTACTTTTTAAAAAGTTTTTAGGTAAAAGACTTTTATTATTATTATTATCAATAAAAAAGAGTAAATTATTATAATCATTGAAAAGTTTAACATTTCAATTATAATGCCTAAAATTCTAAAATTTATACCATTATTACCAATAAAAGAGATATATTTCACATTGACTCTTGAAATGTAGCAATTAATCTCAAAGTTTAATTGTATTCATAAAGTTAAGCCATTATTACCAATAAAAGAAATGTATTTCACATTGGCTCCTAACATGTATCAATTAGGACAAAACTTGGGTCGGTCCCTCTTTAAAAAATTTCAATCACTCCAATCAATCATGTTTTTTACCGAGAAAGAACATTTTGGGGGTAAAAAGACTACGATACCCTTAATGCACTGAATACGAGCGCACAAAGTATCGGTTCATGCATTAATTTAGCATCGTGATGCACAAATCAAATAAAAATTGTGCATCGTGAATCTAAATTGTGCATTAGCATTTTCTGCATTGTCAATTTTACATCGCGATGCACATATCGAATCCAACTTGTGCATCAGAAATCCACTTTGTGCATCAGAATTCTAATTTGTGCATCGGGAATTCAATTTGTACATCAGAAATCTCGTTTACTCATCAGTGATCCAATTTGTGTATCGAAAATCTAATTTTTGCATTAAAGTTTTCTGCATCGAAAATCCAATTTTAGTATCGTGATTCATATTAATGCATTTGTGATGAACAAATTGATGGATCATGATGCACTAAATACGTGATCTTTAGCGCACCTCCGATTCATTAATGTCATAATCATCTTTTTGAAACAAAAGTATCTCTTTTCAGTTAAAAAATATCATAAAAAATTTAAGTGATTAAAAAATTATGAATGAAGACTAACCCGCAATTTCTCCTATCAATTAATCTAAACTAGTATATGTGTCCGTGCCATAGACACGATGTCAGTATAAGATAAGTTCAATAAATGGTTGAGATAAACAAAACTCATAACTGACGGGATAATTTAAACAAAACCCACAACTGAAAGTTTTATATGTAATTGTAGATGAGTAATTCAAACATAACTCATAACTGAGAGGTTCATTTGTAACTTACATACTTACGAATCAATCTGGACCGTTAGTTGTCTTTATCACAATTCGATCAAAGCCGTCAGTTAAACCCTGAGCTCTTTTATAATATAGATTCTAATTATATCAATGCAGAACACGAACCCTATAAAAACAAAACGTGGTAAAATAATAAAAAATTGTGAGATAGAGGGCAAAATCGTCTTTTTCCATGTTAGTATTTGCAAATTTTTACCGAAAGGCGACACAATTTTACTCTACTTGCTTTAGTCCACCACCACCACCACTCTCTCTCTCTCTAGTTTGGATCATCCTGTTATAAGGAATCTCTCTTTCTATATCTATAATCTGCAGCTCCAGCAACTGAATAGCAGATTCACTTTCCTCACTGATCTATCTCCTTTTCTCTCTCTCTCTCTCTCTCCCTCTCTCTCTCTCACACATACACACACTCCCTCCAGCTCCATCGAAATTAGTAAAGTTTTGATTTCCTTTTTCATTATATATATATAAAATTCGATCGATTTTCTCTCTCCCGGACGGTTCTCAGTTCAACTTTACCTTCTTCTTCTTCTTCTACTCCGACGGCGGGCTCCGAGTCACGTCATTTCCATTCCACCAAACAGCAAAACAAACACTTCATTTGCACCTACACTGTGTGAAGATTGATTTGTGATAACCAGCAAGCAATCAGTTTCGATTCAAACATTTTAATATCAGCTGTTTGTTGTTTCGTTAGAGTAACCCTAGCGAGATTTTTGTTACTGATTATACTTGAAATGTGAAGAAGATCATCATCGTTAAGCTTCTTGATTCGATTGTTGTTGCTGCAGCTGCTCGTGATGATGGTGGTTGGGGTTTTAGGTCTATTATGAATTTGTCAAGCTGAATTGAGAGGGGTTTAGTGCTGAGAATAATGAAGGTTTATAGATTTTTGATGTTGCGTATTTGAGATTTTTTCTAAACTTTTTTTTTTATGTTGCGAACTGAGAGGATGACTTCGGATGTTAATCGAACTGGTGGACAGGTCGAAAGGGACATTGAGCAGGTAAATAAGTAATTAGATTTTAATTTTATATTATTATTTTTTTAATTTTCTTTTTTGTTGTTGCTATTGGTTGGCAAAAGATTGTTGTTATTAAAAGAAAAAAAATGCAGCATATCTCAATTTTATAGACATTAATTACACTGAGAATCACTTTGTAATTATGCGTGTGATATGTAGCATAAATTTAGAATTCAGTGAAGTTATGTTATGTGATTTACACACACAAACACACGATGCACTTACTTCATCATTGTTGTTGTAAAATGTGTATTAATCGTTAGTTATCAAGTCTCACGCCAAACATTACCAATGTGATTGTGCACTCTATAATTTTTCTGTCTTTGCCTTTTTTAGTTAGCCACTGTCATTTCACCATTGATGATATACTGAGGTGAGTGAGGATGTTATTAGCTCTATTTAGGATTTACAGAAGAAAATGAAAGGCTAGATTCTAGAAAACGCTATATATAATATGCAAAGACCCGTGGGGTAAGACATATCAAGGTGATAAACCAAGAGACATGGACACAATTCACTTATATAATATGCAAGTAGATATATAATACACTGATGAGTTTTAGTACTTCTAAAAGGTCCAATAATTACTTATAGCATATATTCTAATCATATCTTGAGAAGTTGGTAATTTAGTTAGCCTTTTATGAAGGAATGCCTTAATGTCTTTCTTGGAACCCTACTTTCACGTGTCCACACATGTCGACATGACAATCGTGTCTGAGACGGCTATTTCATGTAATTTGTTGTGTTCCCCAAATTATAGATACACACACATACATATTCATATGTACGTATTAAGGGGTAAGCTTAGTCGAAATTATATTACTGAGACTTAAAGAATCATTCTCAACTTAAATATATCTACAATTCTAAGCTACCCCAAAAATATGTATTTCGTACATTTTTCAGCACCTCGATGCAGTAAGTTAAATATGAAAGATGATTATGTTTGTGACAACATTTAGTGGGACAATTTTTCTTTGGTTTGTGGAAATGTCGCCATATAAGGTAGCTCTTACTTTCCATGGTCGAAAAGGACATAAAAGGTACCAACTGCGAAGTGCCAAATTCTAGTACTCCCTCCGTCCCTAAATTATCGTCCTCCTTTTCTTTTTCGTCCGTCCCAAAATAATTGTCCAGTTTGAAACTTACCTTTTTAGAACATCACTTTTACCACTTTACCCTTACTTTTTTACCTTACTTTAATTATGGGCCACGTACACATGGGTTTTAAAGGAAACTATACATTAAACCAATATAAATAATCAAGTCAATTGTTTTTTCTTAATCCGTGCGCCGGGGTAACTAGGACGATAATTTAGGGACGGAGGGAGTACATGATATGGTATGGATACTGCAACCATCAACAATTCTCACCTCTTCTCCAGTGAAGAGCGGGTTGATGGTTGTGGTATTGCTTGTTATTGGTTAGGGATGTGCCTTGGGTGAGCCCTCTGGCTATGGAAGACTGTTGAGAATTGGAGGGGCTTTGGTAAAGGAAAATCCCTATGGACGAGCTTATTCTTTCCTTTCTTTAGTGCATTTGTACTGAGAGGAATGTGTGGAGATCTTTGACAGTCTATCCCTTTCTTCAATCTTCTCTAGATCCTGGTGGTTTCCTAGATCGACCAGGCCAACGCTTCAGAGTTTTTTGGGAATCCTGCTTTTGTGGATATCTTTAGGGATTGGCATGTAGCTTTAGTTTGATTATATACATACACAGGATTGGTGTTTGTTTTTTCGGTTTTGACTAAGTTGGTCAGTTCGAGGCCCTGTCCACCATCTTGTCCATTTTTTCTCTCTTATTAATGCAAGATTCATTTCCTATAACAAAACGTAATGCCTTGTGCCAAGGTTTAACTACAATGTATATGTTTTTTCTCTCTCATACATCAAATCTTTTTATTTGGAAAATTTGTTGCATCTAGAATTGGGACTTAGTTTACTCACCTACTCTCGGCTAAGGTGATTTCGATCCTTTCTATTCAGGTCTAGTGACACAAAGAGTCCCCATTTGAAAAGTCTAATTATTAAGGGATATATTAATGCCATTAAAGTTAGTTATATTTACAAAAATAGTTAAGGACAAACAATGTACTTACAACACAAGTGGAGGGTAAAGATGAAATGTTATAGAAATTGTAAGCATAATTTTTGAGAGTGGACTCTTAGAGTGAAACATCCCTAAATAGTATAGTGGACTCTTTGCCTGGAACGGAAGGAGTATTAGTGAGTCCAAGTCATGTGCAAGGGCACACATGACGAAGCCAAAACTATGACTATGCATGCATAAACTCATTAAAGAATGTTACTTAAAGTTAACGGTTCAATCTCTGGAAATTTTTTGAAAGGCTGAAGTTAACCGTTCCCTGGAGCCATTACACGCTTTGTCTCCAAAATCCAAAATAGAGCTCATAACATTCTTAAGTGTCACTTGTCTTTTTCGACACAAATACAACGCTACAGGCATATATGAGTGACATTTCAACATCGCGATGAGTATTTAAACAAATTTATGACTACACTCACAGTTCCCCAACTGAAAGAAAACGAACCCCCTCCTCCTAGTCAGGGGATATATAGGAGATGATTAACAAATAACTCGTGTGTGATACCTATGATTTGTAAGACATGACAACTTCCGTAAAAGTATTTGTGTTGGACACTCACGTCTACAAGTGTAGGCCCATGGGATTATGGCTTCTAGAAAAAGAGTAGAGTTTTTCTTAATGGAAGCCTGCTAATGTACAAAATTCTCTCAAAGGTTTAATATACCAAAGTAAGACATGTTCAGATATCTATGTTGACACTTGGCACTCGTGTCCGTGTCCATGAATTATGGTGTTGTAGACATGCTAGTAAAACTGAATATACAATCATGGACGTAAATGGTGAAAACTTTGTTTCTTGCCATAGGCAAGAAAATAAAATGGGAAATGAATTTTTTTCCAAAGAAAGAACATATCGATATATATGTAAATATGTAAGTGTGTGTGTACGTGGTGTGCCAGCATTTGTATTTCACAGCCTACAAACCTAATGCTAGAACGTAGTATACTACTTTGCGATCACATATTGTGATGTGGAATAAGATTACGTCAGATGAAAATAATGAACCTAAATACAACTATACTCATACTAGCGTAAATGTAAATGTAGATGACCAAGAAGAGGAAATAAAAATTTGCTTAGTTACAGTGTTCTGAAAATGTTCTTGATACCTGAAAAGATATGTAGCATGTGATTCTACTAAGATTGGCTACTAGTAGCCAGTAGCCACCCTTGCAATTTGTTATCTTCTCGACCTGAGCCATTATGTTGATCTCTAAACATGACTGTTTCTTTTACACTGTGGTTGTTGTTGCGGTTACTATTATTATTTTCTTTTTTCATTTTCATTTCGTGTGAGATCCCTTAGCACTATCACACTATAGAATATCTTTGTTATCAATGGGCTATCGGGTATTCCTTCTGTTGATTGAGTGTCACTTATGTTCCTATTCCCCTTGTATTATCTCCAGACTGGATTAAAAATTACTTGTTCGTGCGGTTAGTAGTTCGTGCATGACGTGATTAAAAAAGTCTATTTTTTATTTTCACCTTATTTTCTTTAACTTACTTAGGATGTTTTACCTTTACTCTGTTCTTTTTTAATGACGCCACTTCCCAGCGTTGAAGTAGGCATTAAATCCTGGAGACATTTTACAGTCTTTGGCAGAAAACGAGGATAAAGAATCTTGCAGTAGTAATATTCAGTGCTGACTGACAAGCATAACATATGCCTTTGAGCTTCTTGAGCATATCTTTTCTGTTTTGAATTACTATCATGCATGGCAATAACATATTCTTCCTTAATGGTCATTTATAGTTATTGCTCTTTTCATTCCGACGTGAAAATCATGGAAACTTTGTAAAGTGCCTCCCACTAGTAGAGTCGAGGCAGTTGACGTTAGACTCTTACTTGTCTTGTAGTGGTGGGGCCTCGTGCATTAGATTGCCCCTTATCTTTGTATTTTCCTTTAATGGGTGGTAAGTAGCAAATTTAGTTTACTTTTTCTCTCCAAGGTCATGTGTTTGAACTACAGAAACTCTCGTTGTATGCAAGTATCTCTGTATCTGTCCTATGACCCTTCTCATAGTCTGCAATGGGGGGAGCCTCTTGCACCAGACCTTTTTTTGAAAAAAATAAAAAAATGAGTTGGTGATGAGTTACATATTTGTTCTCCTTCCATCTTGCAGAAATGCATTGAATTCTTTTTGTATGCAAGTGGTTCTCACACCTTGCAATAGCTGGACCTCGTGCACCTGGGATTTAAAAAATTAAATAAATGATTGATGATGAGTTGCATATTTTTGTTCTCCTTTTCCCTTGCTGCAAATGTGTAGAATTCTGTTTGATCTAGGTTCTTGGCTAATATTTTCAACAGGCTATTACTGCGCTCAAGAAAGGGGCGTATTTGCTCAAGTATGGAAGAAGGGGGAAGCCTAAGTTTTGCCCCTTCCGGCTGGCAAATGTAAGTTTCACCTAACATTTTTTCTTTTGGAAGAATTATACCATAAATACTTGTGTATTTAATCCATCCCCATTTATGTTTGTTAAAGCCCTTACTTCATTATTGGACCTTTTGGGATTTTGGATTTAATTAATCTTAGTGTCAAAGCATGATGTACATTGCTGGGCTCTCTCTAGCAACTTAATCTTGTAGATAAGATAAGTGGGTAACATAATACAAAGCTGTATTTTGCCTGAGTCATCCTACTTGTATTTGTTTCCTCTAGAATTGTTGGTGCACATATTGTATGCTCTTTAATCTAGTGATGTATGTTGGTTTATATCTCCACATGGCGAGCAGGGGTCACACGTGAGTGGGAGCGTCAAACATTGAAATACATCACTGGTCCCTTTGTGCACTTAATCTCTAAGATGAGTTGGTAACGTAACAATAAAATATGAATATCTTTTTGATCTCTTATTTTTAATTAAAAAGAAATTTTTAGCCAAATTTAATGTTTTTAGTTTATTCATGTCTTATATTCCGTCTCCTTTTATGGTTGTAAAGGCCTCATTGATTCTTCATTAGAGCTTTCAGTATTTAATACCTCATATTACGTGAATAATCTTTAATTTTGTAACATGTATAATGTGCCAATTAGATGTTGGTTATTACCGATCCATTTGTATGTAGTATGATTTCTGGATCACTACATTTAACAGACAAAAAAAAAAAAAACAGACATCCAAAACCCCTTTCGATAGAAAAACTAATGTACTTCTATGAGGAATAACATGGACTTTCTTCTTTTGGGGCGTGTCTTGGTAAATAAGTCTGTTGAGCTATGTTGATATATTTAAGTTCTGAGAGAATTTATTTCAGTCATATGTTAATAATGATTGGTTACTCAATTGGTGGTGATATTTACGTTTTTGTGGTTAGGATTATTGATGGAATTATTGGAGTTGTCACTTTGACTTGATGCACTAATGGAATTGCTAACTAAACTTTGTCTTTTTCATCTCAACTTGTTAAATTAGAGTAGGTCTGCAAGCATACTACACCACACCAAATTGCTACATTTGAATTAGTCTCAACTGAATCTGTTCTCCTCCCGCCAGACATTTATGTCTGTCTACTTTCCGACTCAATGTTGATAAGAAGAATAAAAAACTTCTTGTCTCCATTTTTATCATTGCCTGATCTTCCATTTGGTTTCCTATCTAAAATTGGTACAAGGTAACTTGTGTTGGTTACAAAATTTAGAACGTCAGTATTGATGTTTGAATCCCTCTCCCCTGGCACAGGGTCTTTCGGTTCTTTTTGTTGAAATTGAATACCGGTTCTTACAATTTTAGGAAATAAAAAAAGGGAACTGCTTGTTACTACTAATCAAGGCCTAAGAGTGTTGCCCTAGGACTATTGCCTAAAGTAGTGCTTGAATTACCCCGGTCACTTTGGTTTTTATAGAAATCTAACAAGCTTTTTAATAGTTGGTCGGAAATAAAGTGAAGAACTACCCTGAAAATTGTTACTAATCAATGCCCAAGCATGATACCCTAAAGGACTTGTGTGCAAGCAGCTTTGTTCGATCCAATTTCTTGTAACAATCACATCAATATCGCATGAGGCTATATTACGATTCCTATTATCGGAATTGCTAGGGTTGGTGCATTCTACTACATTATCTCTAGACATAATATGGTGTGCAAGTTTGCTCTTCATTTGTCTAAGCTTATCTTTCTACAGCTGGTACATTAGGCTTAAGTTATAGCTCAATTACATGTATTTTATCATTTTTGTACTATTGACAAGTCATTCCCTTGATTTCATGTAACTAGATTTAGAGGATAATTCAGGCCAAAAAAGCACCAAGAGGTAACTGTGTTCTCAAGTCCGTTCTAATATCATTCTGGGAAAGAGGAGAAACATCTTAAACTTTCTACAGCTTCGTCCTATAACTTTTTGCTAACTATACTATGCTAATCACTGCAGTTGGGTTTATTGGGGAGTTCAATTATTGAGTAACCAAGGATAATATGTTCTGTTATTGGTTTCAGGACGAGTCTGTTCTCATATGGTTCTCTGGGAAAGAAGAAAAACACCTTAAACTAAGTCATGTGTCCAGAATTGTCTCAGGGCAGCGCACTGTAAGTTCCTCTTCTGAGAAGATAAATCTTACACTTTTGAAGACTGAGAACTGCTTTCTAGTATCATTGGAACTCTAGCCTATATACATGAAAGTCATTCCTTAAAGTAGGATTAAATGGATGGTTAATGAAATTAGCTGTGTAACGTGAGTGTTTCTATTGCGTCTCTTAGATAGGTAAGATTCCCCTTTTTCCCCACCTCTTTTTTAATAATTGGACACCCATTACAGGGGATTCAACATGTGTTGGTCTAATAGACCTGGTTTAGTTTGAGCTCAGGCGGCCCTGAAATATGCCTATGAGTATGCTACCATTCTCGAACATTATAGTGGTTCTGGTTATGCCATCTTCATCTTCTTCTCTAAACTTCCATAAGTATGGGATTATCAATGGTTAAGTTTCCAGATGAGGTCACTATATCTATTGCCTTTTATTTTAAGCGCTTTGAAAGTATTTCACTAGTAGGAACCAATTTATATGCATTCTTCTATTTATATATTTTTTCCTTTTGTCAGTAAAGGATTCGAGAAATGTGTTTTATGATATGATTGTAAAATAGTTGGGGAAATGTGGAAGAATAAATTTCAGTCAGTTATATGATATACGTATATATTTTTTGATAAGTAGCAATATTATGTATGAACGAGCATCAAAAGAGGTGACACATCTTTTGTACACATGATATGATAGTAACTGTAGTTTACAAATGTTCACACGATATGAGGTTCAAAAATTGGGGCCCAGTGTTTATTGCAGTGGTTGGACTGCAGCTGCGTTGTGAATGCCAGGTAAAAAATAGAACCCTGATATTTCAAGAAAGTGGATTAGGGGAGGCTATAAGATCTGTTTAAAAGATAAGAACCTAGTATATTGTATTCTCTATGTCAGTACACCAAGTAAAAGACTTGAGCACTCAAATTGATATGTTTACATAATTGCAATTGCGATATGAAGCTTCTTTCATTTGGATTGTTGAGTTTGAACATAGATATTTGTTATGTATATTAATATGGTAATAAAGGATTTTAAATCTTTTACCCATGCAGATGATTCGTTATAGTAAAACCTTGGTTTCTCTCTCTGTCTGTCTCTCTCTCGCTCTCTGCACGTATCTTTTCATTTCCTTCTAAGGAGTGTTGCTGAAGATAAGTAATATAACACATAGCATGCTAGGATGCATGCATGCAACAGGGACCTTTCTGTATGGCTGTCTTGGCCACGTTGGTAGCATGATGAACCCTGGTATAGTGTGGCGAGGCATCTGTATTCTCCTAGGTTCTGTGAGTTTTAAACTGTGGCGTTGATGAGAGAAGGGCTCTAAAATTGAGAAATAAAATGTTTAGCTGCAAGCTTTATGCTGCGCACATGATTTGTGGTAAAGTGATTACTTAAAATGAACAAAATTGTGGTTTATTTGAAATGGATGGTCTTAGACCCTAAATAGATAGTCATCGTAACATCTCCTGAAGATGTTGACGTATTTTCTGCTGGTTAATGAGGCACGGTGGTTCCTTGTTTCCTAGATGCTTCTGACAAGCACGCCTTGAGCCATTTTGTGATTATGAACTCTTTGTGCATACATTTCCACTCTAAGAGTTGTACCCATTTCAGGATGTTCCACTGAAAGGGTCCATTTTAAAAATTAAGCTTGCAATTACCATGCCAAGACACACTGTCAGATCATCTACCTTGAGAAACCCTTCGCACAGCTCATCAATCACATGGAAAATCCCTTAACACCAATGATGCAATGGAGGACTTGAATGGCTACCCATCAGCCTTCTAGCCTCATTATCGAACTGGAGCAGCCTTGGGAGTAGAGCTCTTTCTACACCCAATTGTAAATGTAGTCGATCTTCATGTTCTACTGCCATGCTTCAGAACTCTCTTAGGCTCCATTCAGAAGGCTGAGCAAAGAAAATTAGGCCCCAAAAAAAAAAAAGGCTGAGCAAAGAGATTAGAAATCTTCCTATTGGAAAGTTTTAGGCCCCACTGCAGTCCACCACGCACTTGTGGTTCATGCTGTTGTCTCCACCTTAATCTTTTTTTGATAAGTAAAATTATATAAATGGGCATCAATTTAGGTGACGCATCCTTTGTACACCACGGATACACAGCCTACCCAATTGTAAAGCTATTCACAAAATCCACAGGAAAGGCCTGAAAATCTGTCAGAATGATCTGTCTTTGAGCACCAAAAGAACAGAGTTCTCAAAAGACAATCTCTCATCTGATTTAACGATCCCTCAATATTGTCAAAAAATCTTCTATTTCTCTCTTTCCAAATAATCCACTAAACACCCACAGGAGCATTCTCCCATACGATGTTCCTCTTCTTACGTTTATACAATGACCAACTCAAAAGCATCTCTTGAACAGACCGGGGCATCACCCACGTAATCCCAAAAAGCCCCAAAATACTCCATAAAGCCCAAGCCACCAGACAATGCAGCAATGGTGGTCAACACCTTATTCCCTATGTCACAATTAAATCGGCCCTCCAAACATGCTCAAGAACTGCTTTCAATCATTAAAACCTGCAGAACTCACCTTGAGAAACAAACCAGAGGCTTGGGGGTACATTGTCTCAAGTGCTTGTAGTCGGGAATAGAAGCAATAGCTGCAAAGGAACCTGTCGCCACTCTCTCTCTCACCCTCTCTTTCTCTCTCTATACTGTGGATGTCATTGTGGACTAATCCATAATTCATTCATTCTTCCCATAATATTGGTATATTTCCCTTGTTTTTGGTAAGAAAGTTCGTTAGTTCTCTGAATTTTGTATATGAAAATTTACTTTCCTCTTACGGACTGATTGGATTTGGCTTTAATTCTGTTTCAATTTTCCAGCCAATCTTCCAAAGATATCCACGACCTGAGAAGGAGTACCAATCGTTTTCTCTAATATACAATGAAAGGTCGCTAGATTTGGTAAGATATTAAGCTACTTACTTGATGCAGTTGATTTTTTATGTAACTTAAATGAATGTTCCTTGGTTACCGATTAGGGATATATTCTATGCTTTCAGTCTTCCTGCTATCTGAAGACAGATAATTTTTAATTTCAGATCTGTAAGGATAAAGATGAAGCTGAGGTATGGTTTAGCGGTCTCAAGGCATTAATATCTCGTGGCCATCAGCGGAAATGGAGGACAGAATCAAGGAGTGATGGAATTCCGTCCGAAGTTAATAGTCCTAGGACATACACACGAAGAAGCTCCCCTTTGCATTCTCCGTTTGGTAGTGTTGATAGCTCACAGAAGGTACGGCTTCCTACTTCATGTGTGTGTAGACAAACAATTTGCACAGATACACACATTCATACACTCATATAGTCTTTGATGTTTATTTCTGCAGAAATACACACAAGCACATATATATTTTAAAATCGCTTGTGTTTTTCCTTAAGAATGTCAAATATGATGTTATGTTACTTTGTACAGGATGCCAGTGATCAGCTTCGGCTTCATAGTCCATATGGAAGCCCCCCCAAAAATGGTCTGGATAAGACATTTTCAGATGTGATATTATACGCGGTCCCACCAAAGGGGTTCTTCCCTACTGATTCAACCAGTGCGTCTGTCCATTCTCTGTCTTCTGGAGGTTCAGATAGCATACATGGCCACATGAAGGGGATGGGGATGGATGCTTTTAGAGTAAGCTTATCAAGTGCCGTTAGCTCATCAAGTCAAGGTTCTGGTCATGATGATGGGGATGCCTTGGGGGATGTTTTCCTGTGGGGAGAAAGTAGTGGTGATGGTGTTTTGGGTGGTGGACCTCATAGATCCGGGAGTGGTTTTGGGGTCAAAATGGATTCGTTGTTGCCCAAGGCTTTAGAATCTGCAGTTGTACTTGATGTTCAGAATATAGCTTGTGGTGGAAGACATGCTGCATTAGTGACCAAGCAAGGGGAGATATTCTCTTGGGGTGAAGAATCAGGAGGCAGGCTTGGGCATGGTGTGGATTCTGATGTTTTGCATCCAAAGCTCCTTGATGCCCTTAGCAGTACTAACATTGAACTTGTAGCATGTGGTGAGTATCATACATGTGCTGTAACACTTTCCGGTGAGCTGTACACATGGGGCGATGGTCATTTTGGTCTTCTTGGGCATGGAAATGAAGTGAGTCATTGGGTCCCAAAAAGAGTAAATGGCCCATTAGAAGGTATCCATGTGTCATCTATTACCTGTGGGCCCTGGCATACTGCTGTGGTGACCTCTGCTGGGCAATTGTTTACTTTTGGTGATGGAACTTTTGGTGTTTTAGGCCATGGAGATAAGTTAAGTGTTTCAAAACCTAGGGAAGTGGAGTCCCTTAAGGGACTACGTACTGTACGAGCAGCTTGTGGTGTCTGGCATACTGCTGCAGTTGTTGAAGTTATGGTTGGTAATTCAAGTTCAAGCAATTGTTCTTCAGGGAAGCTCTTTACGTGGGGAGATGGGGATAAAGGTCGACTTGGGCATGGTGACAAGGAAAGTAAACTAGTACCCACTTGTGTTGCTGCTCTTGTAGAACCTAACTTTTGCCAAGTTGCATGTGGACATAGCATGACAATTGCTCTTACAACCTCAGGTCATGTCTACACTATGGGCAGTCCTATGTTTGGACAGCTAGGAAATCCTCAAGCTGATGGGAAGCTCCCCTCTCGTGTTGAAGGCAAACTTGCAAAGAGTTTTGTGGAGGAGATAGCTTGTGGTGCTTATCATGTTGCGGTTTTAACTTCAAGAACTGAAGTTTATACTTGGGGTAAGGGAGCGAATGGCCGATTGGGTCATGGAGATACAGATGATAGAAATTTTCCAACACTAGTAGAAGCTCTAAAAGACAAGCAAGTCAAAAGTATTGCTTGTGGTACTAATTTTACGGCAGCAATCTGCCTCCATAAGTGGGTCTCAGGGATTGATCAGTCTATGTGTTCTGGCTGCCGTCTACCATTCAATTTCAAAAGAAAACGTCATAACTGTTATAACTGTGGACTTGTTTTCTGTCATTCATGCAGCAGTAAGAAGTCACTTAGGGCCTCTATGGCACCGAATCCAAACAAACCATATCGCGTTTGTGATAATTGTGTTGGTAAACTAAAGAAAGCTATTGAAACCGATACCTCATCCCAGTCTTCTGTGAGTAGAAGAGGAAGTATGAACCAGGGGAATGATCTAATTGACAAGGATGATAAGTTGGATTCAAGATCTCGCCCTCATCTTGCTAGATTTTCTTCAATGGAATCCTTGAAGCAAGCAGAAAGCCGTTCTTCCAAGCGCAACAAGAAACTTGAATTTAATAGCAGTCGCGTCTCGCCTATTCCAAATGGAAGCTCTCAGTGGGGAGCTCTTAATATCTCTAAATCATTTAATCCAGTATTTGGATCATCCAAAAAGTTCTTCTCCGCTTCAGTTCCTGGTTCGAGGATTGTTTCTCGAGCTACTTCGCCAATATCAAGACGGCCCAGTCCACCTCGTTCTACTACTCCAACCCCGACTTTGGCTGGTCTTTCATCACCAAAAATCGTTGTTGATGATGCTAAGAAGACGAATGATAGCCTTAGCCAAGAAATTGTTAAATTAAGAGCACAGGTATATTATGTTATTCTGTATTTTATTTATTTGCTAAATGCAATCACTAGGTTACCTCCTTTACTTCTATCTCTCTCAAGTATATATCGCCATACATATGGGGAAGTATTAATCGGTACAACTGAAAAAAAAGATTCTCCTAATGGACAACCTTTCTGTTTACATTAGACCTTTTGATAGTTTGTGGGAATAGTGATTAATTGGGCCTAACTGTGTTCTTGCTTTAAGTTTCTGCAAGTTGATATTGGCCATCTGCACTTTGCTCGTCTGTTTTGGTTTTATGATCTTCAATTAATGCGGAGCTGAATGATAATCACTTCATTTGTCCCTCAAGCTTAAAGTGGGTTTTTGACAGGCTGTGATAGGATATTAGGATATAATGATGAAGTTAGTGGTTGGGATTGTATAGTGTTTTTTGATGGATAAGCTTTCTAGGTAAGAAGTACAATTGCACACTTCAAAACACCTATACTCCTAGCTGGTTTTATACAAAGAATTGAAAACTCTGCAGAATTAGCTTTCTAAATAATTTTATTTGTAATTATTTGTCATTAAATTTTAAAGAATAACCCCATTGAATTCTGACGAATCTTTGCCTCAGGTGGAAAATCTTACACGTAAAGCGCAGCTTCAAGAGATAGAGCTAGAAAGAACTTCTAAACAGTTGAAGGAGGCAGTAGCAATTGCAGGGGAAGAGACTGCAAAATGCAAAGCAGCAAAAGAAGTGATCAAGTCACTTACTGCACAAGTAAGATGAATTTTTATGGTTGTCCTTGTGTATGCAAAGCATGATTTTTGCATATCTCATGGATTAAAGAAACTTTTCTTTTGAGTTGCTCTAGACATCCTTCCTATAATGTCTGCTGATCTCATCCCCTAGGCTTGCTGATCCACTTTTCCCTTGTTTTTTAGTTTCTAATGCGCTCAGTTCCAAAATAATGGCCCATCTTTCCATTTGTGGATGTCCAACATATCATCCACTTTGATAATAATACTTCATAGACTTCCTGATATACCGTCCTTCAAATGTTTATAAATGTGTCATCCAACATATCCATCATATCATCAATAAAGAAAGGTAATTTGACCAATAATTTAATTCAACTAGTACTCTTGCCCGTTCCGATGACACGGTGCGAGTTTGAAAATTTATCAATAAATGAAACAGATACTGTGGAAATGAACTACTAAAAATATTATTTTCTTAAAAAAATTGACTTTCAAATGGGGCCTCTTTGCCCGGAACGGGGGGATTAATTAATAATTTGTATACGAAATTGCGGGGCAGAAAAATGGGCCGGAGAAAAATTAAATTGATTAAGTTAATTACGATAACAGTTAAAAAGAAAAAAAACAAATATTTCAAATTACAAAACTTACGATTTTTTTAATTTTTTTTAAATTTGTATACGAAATTACGGATTGGAAAAAAATTAAATTGATTAAGTTAATTACAATAACAATTAAAAAGAAAAAAAAAATACAAATACAAATTTTCGCAACCATAAAACTATAAAACTGTAAAATATTAACTGTAAAACCCTAATATCTCAGTAAAAGATAATAATTGTAAATCATCTTGTAAACTTGGTAAAGAAGTAAACATGGTAAACCGTTTTGTAACCGGTGTCGCATATTTTAATCATAACCATAGAATCTTGGTGAAACAGTAAATCTCAGCCGGTCTTTATCTTTTGTCAATTGTAAGCGTGCCACACTGAGCTGTATTGTATTATAGATTGATCCAAATTCCTTTACATAAAGTCTGTACCCAAATGGGGTTCTTATGTCATAGCAGGAAAGCCTTGTTTCCATCTATCTAGAAAGCTCAAATTATTGAAGGAGGATCTCAAAGTTTGGAATAGGGAGACCTTTGGGAAAGTGGAGACTAGAATTAAAGCGGCAATGGAAGAGATCAAACGTTTGGATGATTTGGAAGGCGAGGGTGGTATGGGGGTGGCAGAGTGTATTCGGCTGGAGGAGGTAAAGATGGAGGCTAAAAGGCTTTTGATTAGTGAAGAGATTAGTTGGAGACATAAATCCCTTATTCAGTGGCTCAAGGAAGGTGATAAAAATATCAGGTTCTTTCAACGCATGGCTAGCACCCACTCTAGTTACAATGAGATTCGAAAGCAGAAGATAGATAATGAGGTGATGGAAGATCCAGAGTTGATCAAGAAAGGAATAGTTGAAGAATCTTCCATTCAAGTCAAGGTGAGGCAGTTTCTTCTTTACCTAATAAGAAGCAATGGTTTCACAATGGTGGATTCTCCGCACAGATCAAAAGACCGTGCCGAAGCTTTCAAAGCAATCTTTGCTGGTGGAAAGAAGGCGTCAATCTTCTTTCACACTCGCTTTCAAATGTGTCAAAGTCCTCTCGTCTACCGATCTGGAAGCCCTATGTTTACCGATCTCTCTCATTCGAAGCTCGCCGTCCGATCACTTTCAGAGAATCTGTCCTTAGGAATAGGAATTGGAATTGGATGTTGATATGCCCGAATACTCCAATGAGCCAGCTCTCTTTTTTTTTTTTTTTTTTTCTAAGATAAAAACGGGCACACAGACCGTACTTGATTGATGTTTTGCCCATAAGGAGCTTTACTCGGATAAAGGTGGGGAGAAAGTGGAGTGGAATGGATTATGGAACTTCATTTAGGAGGATATCCCAAGAGGATGAGACTTTGTTAGAGTAGCCTTTCAGTGAAGAGGAAGTAGTTGAACCTTTGCGAAATTTGAAAGAAGACAAGGCTCCGAGTCCGGATGGGTTCTCGTTTGCTTTCTTTAAGCAATGTTGGGAGATAGTGAAGGTTGATATTATGGAGGTTTTTCACTCGTTTTATGAGGTGGGGGTTTCGAAATACGCCTTAATGCCTCTTTCATCGCGCTCATTCCTAAGCGGAAGGGAGCGGAAGGGGGCATGTATAAGCTAATAGCCAAGGTTCTCGTGTCGCGGCTCAGGAAGGTTATTGGTAAGGTGGTTTCAGAATCCCAACATGCTTTTGTGGGAAGTCGTCAGATTTTAGAAGTTGCTCTTATAGCGAATGAGGTGGACGCTAGGGTCAGAAGTGGGGTTCAGGGAGTGCTTTGTAAGTTGGATATAGAGAAAACCTATGATCACATAAATTGGGTTTTTTTGTTGTACTTGTTGACGCGGATGGGTTTAGGGGAAAAATGGTGAAAATGGATTTAGTTCTGCATCTCTATGAGATTTTCGGTCTTGGTCAATGGAGAGCCGGCAGGGTTTTTCTCTAGCTCGAGAGGCCTGCGCCAAGGGGATCCTTTGTCTCCGTTCCTCTTCATAGTTGTTATGGAGGCTTTGAGCTGGCTTCTTGATAAGGCAGTGTTAGGGGGCTACATTTCAGGCTTCAAGGTAGACGGAGAGGGTAGTGCAGATTTTTCTGTCTCGCATTTGATGTTCGCCGATGACACTCTTGTTTTTTGTGAGGCGGATAAATCTCATTTGGGTTACCTTACCTAAGACTGGTTCTTCTATTTTTTCAAGCAGCGTCGGGGTTGAAGATTAACATCTCAAAGTGTGAAATAATTCCGGTGGTGAAGTCTTCAATTTGGGAAGTTTGACTGTTTTTTGGGTGCACAGCAAGTTGTCTTCCTACGAAGTATCTTTGTATTCCCTTGGGGGCAGCTTTTAAGAGTGTAGCGGTGTGTGATTCGGTGCTTGAAAGATTTGAAAGGCGGTGTGGGATACTCCCACGGTCCCAAAATAAGTATCCCTATTGAATTTACACGGATTTTAAGAAAATGTTGACTTTATGTAATTTTCCATTCGTGGCCCCAATTTATCACTAGTAGTGTCTAATCAATGGGGTTCACTTGCTTTTCCATCTCACAAATAAGGGCGCAATGGACAACTGACTTACAGAAACTTTCCAAAAGAAAAAGGGGACAATTATTCTGGGACATCCCAAAAGAGGATAGGGGACACTTATTTTGGGATGGAGGGAGTAATAATTGTAGTTAGGGTGTTTTAGTAATTTTCTACTTTACTGAGAATGGCTCATAAAATTAATCCATGCAGTTGAAATTAGCCTTTGTTTTCTGTTTGAAAGCTGTCGTGCTTGGGAGTCCTGATGATTAAATAAACCAAGGTTTTATCATGACTGACTTAGAACTTGAAAAAATGAAGACCTTTACCTGGGAAGAGAGAAGTCGAAAAGAAGAGGTACTCGTCGACAAGTTTGATCAATTTTTGAGCAAGGACGGCCCTCATTTTCTTGATTAAAAAACAGCCTCTATGCCCTCTGGTACAGGTGCTTTAAGTGAACCTATTAAAAAGTAAGCGTATTTCATCTTCATGGCTTCAATTCCATAGGGTAGATCAGGCTCTTAGACGCATAATGGACGCAAAGAAGGTTGATTTAATGAAAGGCTGCCAGATGTAATTACATTATGTTAGTTTTGGTATATTGATTCAGAAAATGCTGAACAAGCAGAGAATTTTATTGAATTCGAGACATCGCCTAGCCCTATCCGGCATAAAGAGAAAAGGAGAGAAGGCGAGGAAGGGGAGAAAGGAGTGACTAGAACAAAGGGAGAAGAGGATAGACCTTTTGATTCTCCTCGTAGATCCTAAAAGAATTCTTGGGCTTGGTAAAGTGAGAAGGGCGAAGACTATAATAGGCTCAAAGCTTTCCGGCGAGCTCTGGATAGCAATTCGAAAGGCCAAGACTCTGTAAAAAGAAAAGTAAATATCCCATTTAATAGGTATCGTCTTTCTCTTCTACTTTTAGGCCGAGGAAGGCCAATCCCTTTTGTGCTTTGACTTAGGATTCTTAGAGAGACGCAAAAGTAAAAGCCTATGGGGTTGCTTTTGTAACTGGATAACTAGCACTGAAAACTGTCTTTACATTGGATATTTGTTGTTTTTATGATCCCTACCCTATTGAGTGCAACTTGTGTGTTTATTATTGCCTTCATTGCTGCCTCTCCTGTAGATATTGAAGGTATTCCGGAACCTGTTTCTTGATCCCTACTTTACTATCTAATTTTCTGTTATTGAGTCCAAATCATTATAGGATTTGTGTTTTAGTAATCTTTCGGTAGTTTCTAGTTTTAGGATCCAAATCCTTATGGGTTTAGGACTTGTGTTGGCCTTTATAAGTCGTCTTAATGCTTTCAAGTGAATGGGATAGAGAGCTTAATAATAAGAGATATTCCTGCAGCAACTAGCTTTACTTTCCTTGAACTGTGTGAGGTAATTCCCTTGGTGGGTGTGATGCTCAATATTTCTGGCGGTGATGCCCAAAGATTGAGTTGGTGTGAAGCTAGGCTTTCCCTTCTTTCTTAATGTTTTCTCTTAGCAGTTCTTACACCTAATTTTTTTCCTTCAATCTCTAGATTCATAATTAACCAACCCTTGTTTTCCTCCACCCTAATCACTTAAATCAGCCTCTTTCAAGTCTAGTTACTTTCTCAGTTACTTTTCACAGTGCCCGAACTGCCCCTGTAACTCTTCTTTTGCAAGCCTAAACAATCCCGAAATTCTAACCTTTTTGTTCTACCTATTATGTCCTCAAATACTGTCCTCTGAAGGCTCTTTTTTTGCTGCATTCTGCATCAGATACTTCAGGTTTATGATCTTCACCCAAGAATGGTTACAAAGATCTTACCAACCTTTTGAATCTTGAATTGTGCGGAAATGAAAATCTAACAATGAAACAAAAAAAGATAGAGAGCTTCCCTAAACCCTTGGGTGGATATACCAATCCCTAGAACTTTGGGGTTCACCTTCAACCCGCTAGTTGCAATAACTAGGAACTAAAGATACTAGAATGCCCACAAACTTGCAGCATAAATTCTCAAATCAAGAATTTCCACGCAATAAATTCTCTAAAGACACAAATATGTGAACCTAAATTCAATTCAATAATATGTAATGTGTAACCCTAATACAATGTTTTAGAATGCCCTTTGTCAAACTAGGGTAAAAATTATAAAATTAGGAAACCATTACCAAGTCCCAAAAGGACAAAAAACCCTAAATATGGAAATATTAAATATAACGGTTGCTGCTGCGTAGGGCGGGGTGCTAGGGGGCAAGGCACTAAGGCGAGGGGCCTTAGCGCACATTTGTCAGAAGTTTTTCCTGATTCTTGAGTCTGAACTGTTGCGAGTTGCACGCTAGGGCACAGCGCTAGAGCGTGAACTTTGCAGAAAGGATAACTTGACCCCCTGAAGTCCCTGTAATGCCGTTAGGTGTCCATCCAACATCGTTAAGCATCCGTTCGGCCCCAAATGCTTCAATCACGTATATTAGCTTCTTGTCTTGGGCCTTGATGTCTTCATTTGATAGGTTGGATTGGGCCTTGATTTGAAGCCCTAGATGTCGCGTTACTATTCTCATCAGTTTAATAGTCAGGGAAGGTGGGAGAGATCTGAATTGGAGGGTTGGGTTTAAATAATTCCTGTTGCACGTACTTTTGCAATCTGGAGGAAAAACATTTGAAGGTACTTTATGTCATCTAAAACTTGAGTTTTGGTTAATGATTAATATCATTGACAGTGACATTGACGTAGGACGAAATAAAAGAAAACCTAATAACATTGAAATAAAGGTAGGAATCTGAAATGAAAACTTGAAAAGTTATGGAAAAGGAAGGTGAAATAAAGCACTCAATTTAATTCTTAATTATCAATTATAGCTCATTCAAGTCTGAGTAATCATGTACATCAAGAGCCTTTATGTAGTCCTAATAAGAATGTGTAAACTTATCCCTTTGTCCCCAAAAATATGTCCCCTATTGACTTAACATGTGCCCCCGAACTGAACTCTTAACCAAAAAAAGAAAAAGAAAAAAGGACATTTAGATGTTATTTCATGGGGCATAACCTTGCATTTTAGTTAATTGTAGCCTTGAATGTACTTTTACTCTAGCAGTGGCATAATGCTCTCTGATTTTCATACTAATTATATTGCTGTTGGGTACTGTAATTAATTCTTGCTCATGATGCTATTTGTGCTGTACTTTGTTTGTAAAATAGTTGAAGGACATGGCTGAAAGGCTGCCTGTGGGACCAGCCCGGAACATCAAGTCTCCGTCCTTCACCTCCTTTGGCTCCAATCTTTCTTCCAGCGATGTATCAAATGTTTCAGTTGATCGACTTAATGGTCAAATAGCATACCATGAACCTGATTCCAATGGATCAAACAGCCAGTTTATATTAAATGGATCAAGTGCTGTCAATAACCGTGGCTCAGCTCACAACAAACCAGGCCATTCAGAAGCAACACGAAATGGGAGCAGAAACAAAGATGGTGATTCTCGTAGTGACAGTGAATGGGTTGAGCAAGATGAGCCTGGTGTATATATTACCCTAACCTCCTTACCTGGAGGCGTCAAAGATCTTAAGCGAGTTCGCTTCAGGTATGCTTTTCTAATTCTACATATCTATTCCCTTCCACTTTTTCTTCTCTCTGTGATTGTTAGTTACTGTTTTCTGCTTTGGAGATCACATGTAACGTTCCTCAGTAAGCTAAAAGCAAATGTTTAAATGTTCAAAGTGGCCCCTCGTGGTGGTGGTGGAGTCACACCGTGATGGCAATGGGACGGAATCTGCCTTCCCATTCCCACCCCACTATAACTTTTTCATCCCCATTCCCGTCCCATTCCTGTTATGGAAAATTAATTGCAATCCCATTCCCGTCCCATTATAAATTTTTCGTTCCCCTTCCCACCCCGCTTTGCCCCATTCCTGTTTACTTCAAGAAATTAACAAGTTTGAAAATAATTATAACAATGGAGTACAAAAGATTCCTTATAACTGACTACTTGTTTGTGTCTGTCTTATACGAATAAATATAAAGCGAGATGGCCATTTAATGAATTTCTTAAAATATAAATAAAACATCTTCATATATATATATATATATATATAGACACACACACACACACATTAAATGGGGGCAGGGCATGGCTTTCCCATTTCTGTCCCATTCCTATTTGGGAGTTGAAATTCTTTCCCATTCCTATTTATGTTTATACATTTCCTAACCCCTTCCTATTTTGGATGGGGTGGGACAGGATTCTCATTTACCCCATCTGATTGCCATCACAAGTGTCAGAGTCAGGGAGTGAATCGTATTCTATATAAAAAAAATGGCTGTTGAAAGAATTATTTTTTGTTTATTATTTATTTTTTCGAATCACTCATCTTCTGTATGTACATTTTCTATTTCATACATGAGAATAACACAAAAAGATAGCATTGACAATGATTAGTGTCTAAAAATGAATTACATATGAAATTATTTTAATATTACAGCAATTTTCAATACACATGGTCATTGAGTTAGGAGATTTTGCTATAATCTCTTTAAGCTCACATTTTAGTTAAACCAAAGTGGAATGGTAAAAGGATATTAGCTAGTACAGTTATCTCGAATGCATAAAGACACATGCACTGTAGTCCCATGCATAATCACATTTGGAACAATTTCTGGTTAGAAAATGTTTCTCTAACGCCCCTATTTTCACCCAAGGAATAAGTAGTCATTGATCAATTGAATTGTTAAAAGGAGATAGTAGCACAATCCCCTGTACCATCGTCATGGTTGGAACAATTATGCCACAAACTGCAGAATACTGGTTATCTACTGAGCACGTTACAGAGCTGGTTATCTACTGAGCACGTTACAGAGCTATTTCCATTGGAATGTCGTTGCTGTGGATTGCCTGTTTAAATGTTTGACTGTGTAAGCCGTTGGCTTCTGTTGATATATCAAATTGACCAACAGAATCTGCCTGCATAGCTCAAGGTCTTGGTTAGTATAGGTTCATGGGGGGACCTTAATCTTAAACCAAGGAGCTGCAGAAAAAGGGCTCTCGGTTTTGCAAGACCTGCATATGTTTTATGGCCCGTCTTAGTTGGTTGGTAGGCATAGGACATCTGTAAGTAGAGATGTTAATGAGGCTGGCCCTGACGGTTTTGGTCCCTGACGTTTACATGTTAGGCAGACCAGCTTAAATGGGCCACTGGTATTGCGCCCCTGGCCTGACGGGTTTCGGGTTAAACAGACCATTATCGGGTTGCAACTAAAAATTAAAAATAATATATCTAAATCTAAAATTTAAAATCAACACAAAAAAAGAGTCGTACAAGATCATCTAAATAATAAACATCAAAAAACAAATCATAGAATTCAAAAAAGTGAGGAACAAAAGAAAAAAGCAAGAAAAAAGAAAAAGAGTCAAAACCACAGAAAGAAAACCACTCCATCTGCCAATGGTTTTCAAAACAAAACCAATGAAGTCAAAACCCCCCGACTCTCCACTCACTCCCTTTCCATGTCCCACTTTTTACTCCCTCACTCTCCACTTGTCCCCTCTCCCAACAAAGCTCTCTCTCTCTCTCTCTCACACATCTGTCTCCATCACTCTCTTGGCACACACATAGCCGAACTCACCCACATAACTCTTGGCTTTGGCCACAGTTCAAAGAAACAGTATCAGTTCAGCCCGTGGGGCTGCAGCCCTATTAAAACCTCCATCTGTAATGGCATGCATCCCATCCACCATTGCGATTGTTAAGTTACCAACTAATCTAAAAGCTTCAATTGTTAAAGAGGGGCCGAACAATGTATATCAAACTTACCGGTGAGGCTGTGACACAAATTGTTGCTCAATCTTTTGCCAATCTGAATCACAAATTCAGCAAGACCTCTAACCCATCTGAAATTGAATCACAAGGAGTTGCCTAAAGGAAGGGAGTTCGGTCCTATGCTAAAATCTGATCTGCTTGCAGAATTCACTTTTTGTGATTTCACTGGTTCAAAAATTTTGACCTATGATTTGAATACTTTAGGTGATTGACGAAGTTTTGCAGGTAGCCGCTAGCCAGCAAAGATTCATCCACTTACTGATGGGACGTGAGAAACAGAGAGAGAGAGAGAGAGAGCTGTGTGTTTGGCTCTATAATGGAAATAATCTGACTTTTCTCTTTAATCCATCTTAATCACCTGATTCCCACCAAAAGCAAGTTTTTAATAGTTTTGATAATTATTCGGGTCCTTTATTTTATTACAAATGCGTCTACTAGGAAGTTAATTCCCAACTATTTTACTATTAATGCGAGCTTTTGCTAAACCAAAGGCCAAGTATTGCATGATGGTATCGGTTGGTTGGTAATAGCAATATACTTCTTCCGTTTCTAATTATTGTCCTTTTTGACCCGACACACTGTTTAAGAAAAAGTAATTGACTATATTATAAATATTGGTGTAATGTATGGTTTCCTATAATGCCTTTGTATATGTGGTCATAATTAAAGTAGGTAAAAAAATGGTAAAGTAGTAAAACTGTTTTCCTAAAAAGGAATGTTCTGAAAGAAGACAATTATTTTAGAACGGACAAAAAAAGAAAGGAAGACAATTATTTGAAAACGGAGGGAGTAGTTATTCCAGCTGTGGCTCTAGTTTCTCACCGTGAACTTGATTTTTATGCCTTTCTGCACTCAATTTCTCAGCAACTTGAGACTTTTGTGTCATTGAGTAACAATAATCTGGTTCCACAATGGTTATCTTGGCCGCTAAAGTTACTTCCCTTCTGTTAAAACTAATGCGACACAGCACACACGAACCAGTAATGGCCTAATCACGTTACATTACAATGGCCACATTTGAAAGTACCATGGTTTAAAGGTATGTGATATTAATATACTAGAAGTCTTGTTTCGATTCTTCTTTCTTCAACTTCCTAGGAACTCCTACATCAAGCCCCAAGCTGCTAGTTTTTGTGAAGCTATATCTTCAATCATGACGAGTGTACGGTACATGTAGTAAATCGTTATAAGTAACAAACGTTCCACATCAAAGAGACAGTTTGGGATAAATGAATAATTACCGCATTTAGTTACCAGAACATGATTGAACATGAAAACTTTGATTTGTAGTTTTTGGGTGCTCTAAAGTTCTCATTATCTCACTCCATTTTCTCCTCTTTACCTACAGAAAGCCAAAATGCTGCAGCGTTGTTATTGTAGTTTCAGGGTTTAACATTTACAGTATATTTTTGGTGTTATTTGATATGGAGTAACTTAAAAGTGTTTGTAAATGTTTGAATGCAGTCGAAAACGGTTTAGTGAGAAACAAGCAGAACAGTGGTGGGCGGAGAACCGTGCACGGGTATATGAGCAGTACAACGTCCGAATGGTTGACAAGTCAAGTGTAGGTGTTGGAAGTGAGGACTTGGCACATTGAGATGTAGAAACATGTTATGTAAATGATTTTTTTTTTCTTCTTCTCCCCTCATTCATATGAAAGGTCATACTGGTCGGTTGGATTTCGGCTTTCCATCTATATTAAGGGGTTGGAAGCAGGTTTTCTACAAGGAGATAGCAGTAGAGGTTTATATGTTGGGGTTCCTATTTTTGGTTTTAATTTTTTTTTTTTTTTGTATTTTCATTTTTTCCCTAAATACACACCTTGTATGGAGGGGTTGAGGGTGAGGAAATGTAAATCCTTTGTAGGTTTGCTGGCTCTTGTTCAAAGAAGCTGCGATGTATATTTCATAAGCAAATTACATCATTTGCCGACCTTTCTTCAATTCTTAGAAAGAAAGGAGAGAGATATATGTACTGTAGTTTTTATGCTTTGCTCAGTAATGAAGATCAACTAAAAATGTACTCAAGAAAATTGTGTGGAGATTACCGTCTTTTGACCAACTTTTTGGGTTTTGTCAAGTAAAAATTAAGTAGAGGCAACAAAGATCTGCGGGATAAATTCACTTTTGGTACCTCAACTAAGGTCCAATTTCACATCAGTCACTTGATGGCCAAATGATAACTGCTAACTTGCAAGAGAAGGTTAGCAACCAGCTCCAACTTGGCAACGGGTGAGGGAAAGAGGTAAGTATACGAATTCTTTTCAATTTTCTCAAATTTCTTATTCATTCCTGTTCATGCCTTAATTTCTTTCCCAAATTCTCCTTCATTCTCATTTCCCGCCTAAGTTCTTCCTCAATTTATTCCCCAATCTGTTCCCTTGTCTCATTTAAGCCCTAACCCTCAAATTTCCTCCGAATTATTCCTCAAATTCTCTCCCTTTTCATTCAACCCCTAATATGTGAATCTTAGCTCAAATTTGAGGAAGATTTAAAACCCTATCTGAGAATGAACAAGTCTAGTCCATCCTCTTCAAATTGTAGTCTGGGCTCAAGGAATAATGATGTGCCATGAGAAGACAAGTACTATGATTGTGGAATAAAGGCTACAGTCAAGACTTCTTGAAGCAAAAATAATCCAGGAAGAAGATATTGAGCATGCCCAAAATATGGGGTAGTTTCTTTTTATTTCATTTGGCTTTATTTTTATTTTATTTTGCAGAAATAGCTAACTTTTTTCTACATTACATAAAGATGGATATTATTGTTTTTTAAATGGTTGGATGGTGAAATATGTCAAAGGCCCAAACAAATCATTCCAGGATTGTTGGTAAAGTTGAATCAATTTGAAACTGAAATAGATAGACTCAAGGTTAAAGAGAGTGATATGTTGATGATGACAAATAGCATAGTTGAGGTCATGAAGACCGAAGTAATAAAGTTGAAAAAAAAGTTAGAGGTGCTTTGATTGCAAAGAAAATTGTATTTTTCTTTTGTTTGACCATGGTTTCTAGTATGTAATCAATATGTAAAGACATTCAATCTAGTTATGTAAAGACTTTTGTAATGTAGTTGCAATGACAATTGCTATCTTTAGTATGCAACTTTTGTAATGTATTATACAATTTTTAACCTGTGTAATTGTAATGTGTGTGATGTATTGGGCAATTGCTAACCTTTTGAAGTGATAGTACCAATGTTGTTGCAATAGTCTTGTGCACTACATGAGAGATTGGTTCAATAGAAGACTCAATTATTGAAATGACAATTCCTATTGGTTCATTTGCAAGTGCAAAGATTGGTTCAATAGAAGACTCAATCGTGCAAATGCCTTATGTAAAGATTAACAACACCAACTAAAATACAAAGTCTAATAAAAGGAAGAAACAGAGTCTAACAACTCCAACTCAAATACATAGTTTAACAACACCACCTCAATTGAACAACAACTTAAAATGAATGACCAATTAATAAAAGGAAGAACACAAATTACATTGCAAGCACTTGAAAAACAATTGTTTTAACAACTTCAGTACATTACCAAATACTTAAAGAAACTATTGTTTTAACATGTTCAGTACATTGCCATGAGACCAAATTACAACTCAAAGAAACTACTGTTCTAAAGAACTAAGTTCCACCATTGTCAAATTCCAACTCAAAGTACTTAAATAACAAGGTTGGTTCCACCAACAACAAGAAGTTAATGAACAACAGTCTGGCAACACCAACAAAAACTAACTTAGACATTATATTTTCTCTTTGCCCTTTGATTTCCCTTGAGCTATACTTGAAGTTTCTATTGCATTCCTCAAATTTGTCATGGTAATGCAATTCACTCATCCCCTCACAATTATTGGAGTACTGATAGTTGAAGATTGATTCACCTATACAATACAAAAACATACAAATCCTTAGAGTAAATTCATCATCAATAGAAATCACAAACTACAAAAACAAATTCTAAAGAAAAGCTATCTAATTCTTATATGTAAAGAAGATATGTTGTTTGTGCTTCCATCTACATTCACCCCCACAGTGCCTGTGACGACCCGACCCGGACCCCGAGGAGGAATCGTGAGTCAAGTCGTCCACATAGGACTACAATTCATGCAAGGACTCAATTATAGAAAACGACATGACATAACATTATAGACGTAACGCAAATCGGCACCAAGAGGCCGGAAAATTTTAAAAATTTTCAAACCTGATATAACAGTTAAGGACAAGTAAATCAATTCATCGGTGGCTTTACAACTAGAACCCAACACTAAACAGTTTATAACAAGAGCTAATCAAATGCTCAGCGAAAGATTTAAAACACAGTGAACCAACTACAAAACTATACAAGGCTGGGTGTACATGCGTCGACACTCAAAATAGAATACAAAAGGCTACAAGTTATAAACGTAAAGACAACAAGTTCAAGTTTTCCCAAAAGCGAAGTCTACATGACTTGTTATACTTAACGTCCTTTCAAAAGAGAACAAAAGAAGGACATCTATATAACAACCTCGTTGCGAGCGATCTCGGACAAGCATGAACTCAGCAACACTTCAACGGGAAGGAACTGGACGGCTCAGATCTAAAGCAGTAAAAGGGAGGGGGTAAGTCATAAAGACTTTGTAAGCTAACAATTATGCATGTCATGACATCATACAACATACATAGCAAGATATCATCATTAATATCAAGTCAATCAAAGCATTCATTCATATAAACACTTAGTTCACATATCCATGGTAGCACGTTAGTTTCACATAAATGCTATAAAGTAAACCACATATAAAGAGGATATGTTATAGAACCAGTGCCGCTTCGTAGCTCCTGCAATACATAGCGTTAACTTTATCGTGCCAAATATACCCGTGCTTGGGGTATCAAAGTGACGAGAACACCTCGGTCATATAGACATGCCGATGCGCACCTATTGATTACATCAAAGGGGCTACTTCCGCACTGCGGTCCACAGTGGAGGGGTGTGTGATAAATTCGGTATGGCAACCCATCACTATCACGAATCCCATAACTCGTGACGGCGATGTATTGTCTCACCATCGACTCAACCAAATATGCCAGCTGGACTAATGCAATGTCAAGTAGATGTTTACTCGTCATTTAATCAAAATAAGGAACAAGTTCGATAAGAGCGAACTCATTCAGCAAGTAGGTGTTTACTTATTATGGAATCAAATAGGAATTCGACAAGAGCGAATTCAACATATCAAATAGGTACATCACTCTACAACATGCTCTTGATTATGCATATCTTGACACAATCATATAAACCATAAAAGAACTCCATTGAATTTCAAAAGCACATACATCTAAGCATGCACTTCAATTCATTCCAAAGTCTCATAAGCTAATATATTAGTCTAATGAACTATAAACGTCGTAGGGATCGAATGTGGAGTCGGTATTGTTCAATAACTCCCTAAACTCAACTCCGATGAGTCATTGCTAAAAGTGCAACCAAATAGAACATGTATACTATATGCATTCCAATACTCTTTTATATGTTCTTCGTTCAATTGGAACCCAATAACCAAGCCATTCATGACTTTAGCCTAGCAATAATCCAATTCTCTACTTTGAAACCCTAGCATAGTCAATTCTTTTAAACATACAATTGCAATGAATTCTTTCACAAGAGTTGTTCCTAAGCACATTTAGAACATCATTCATGCTGTCACAACCCGACTCGGATTTCAACACGAAATCCCAAGGTCATGCCGATGAAACTAACATAAGAAGAAGACAAGCACTTGATAACAATGGTGCAAGCCGAGCGGTCGAGCTAACAAGCTTTAGACACGAACAAGAAGCCATACTAAAAGACGGGTTTCAAAATTTCTAAGATGAGGAAGCATTAAAGAACAAGTCCTCGAGCTTAAGAGCTCGAGACTGAAACCAATAAGACCAAGAGAGGCATTGCCTCACGATGTATGAAAACGAAACTCGCGTGTCTGTAACTTTGCAGACGCAGAACAAACCATCGGCACTTCAGACCGACGTTTCAATAAAGAATCAACCTGATACATAACAATGACCCAACGGCTAAAACTTACAGGGGTAACAACAACAAAAACAAGTACAATAATGAAAGCCCCGAAGCTACTGCTTGCTCGGGAGACAACTGAAAAAAAATACTATAGGGTACAAGTGCTCGACTATGAGGTCGTCTATAGAAACATATACAACAAGACTAAGAATACTACCCGACTATAAATTTTATATAACTTTACCCAACATCATCCTTAATAGAGTAGGAGGACAACATAACAATAATGCTACAAAGTGAAACTAGACTCCGTGAGCTATAACTCGAAAGAAACGACAACTACTACACATGAACCACACGACCTCAACTCAGCTATCAATCTACTGCACTGCTACAGTCAGGATCTATTCCACCTCAACGTGGCTAACGAAATCTACACACTAGAAAATAAAGTATGGAGTGAGTCATAAAGACCCAGTACGCTACCACAATCAACAATATGACATATATGAAGCATTGTTATTAATAAACATGTCATCGCGTTACTATGACGAAGACCCATGAAGACTTTTCGTATGCTTTACATACTCCACAAGATAACGAACCAGGGTGGAATTCCCTGTTCATAAACCAATCAAATCCTAATATTAGAATATACTTTCATAAACATTCTCATCTATAAGTATGCATATCAATATAAACACACGTCAAGCATATCATATGAACATCATGTATAAGAATGTATATCTATATATATACGCTTAAGTACTTCATATAATCCTCATGTATAAGTATGTATATCTCTATATATACATATCAAGTCTCTCAATAACATTTACCAATACAAACATGGTCAATAAGATCTCATGTTCAACTAACACTTGTTGTCACATAAGTGCTCATAGTAAGTCACATAAGGGATAGGAAAGATACCAAATCACTGTCGTCGTATTGCTCCTGCAATCACAACTGTTAATCATAATGTGCTAGTGATACTCGTGATCGAGTATCAAAGTACCGAGCTCTCTTCTCGGATCCGAGCTCTCTACTCGGGAAAATAACACTAGCCAATGCGCTTTTTTGGTTACGACAAAGGGGGCTACTTCCCCACTGTAGCTAGCAGTGGAGGGGTGTGTGAACCGAATCCAGTATGACGATACATAGCAATCATGAATCCCATAATTCATGAAGACGATGCATCGTCCCACCTTTCCGCGCCACTGAAAGGCGGGGTGGTTTCGAAACTTCGAAGCGCGTGGAATACGCTCGGCCTCATTTTGTGGACTCAAAATATGTATAACAGAGTCGCCACCTCTATTTTATGGTTAAACAGAGAAAAACCAAAATTACCAGATTGTATGGGTTCGGGGGCTAAGTTACGAGTTAGGAAGAGGTTAGGCACCCAACTCCCCCATTCGCTCTCACAATGTGTTTATCAATATGCTTGTTTTATTTTATACACTTTGGCTCAAAATAATACATTTATATACAAAAGAAAGAAATAAAGAGAAATAACTTTACACTTATTAAAGAAAAGAAAGTAAAACTATAACTGGAATAATACAACTTAAAGAAAAATTACAACATTTTTATAAGCTATTTTAAGGATAAAACATTTATACTAATAACAAACTTTATTTACGTGAAAGCAGGAAAGAAACTTATTAACTAATAAGAAACATAACCATTTCTATATTTAATGTATGTGCAGAAAAGAAACTAATTAAACTGCAAGAGATTATAACTACTTTCCATTAAAGTAAAGGCAGAAAATAAACTAATTAAAATAAAAGAAAAATATAACCATTATTACCTATAAAGAAAAGACAGAAAAGAAACTAATTAAACAGAAAGGAAATATAACTATTATTACATTTAAAGTAAGATAGAAAAGATAAATTTAAACGAAAATGAAATATAACTATTATTATATTAAAGTATAAACCAAAATAAAACTTAATTAAATATTTATATTTAATTTATAGATTATAATAGATAACTACGGGGACAGAACTTACCTCTCGGAACGTGAGTGTCTGAACCCAATATGCTTGGGCTTAACCCCACTAGGCGGTTTTAGATGTGCTACCCCTGTCCTTTTTAGAAAGGAAGTATTTTTTTTCTTTTGATGTCGTTCAATTTTGGGCAGCGTGGTTGCTCCGTTTAGTTGCTTTTCGCCTCGGGATTTGGGCGGCACAACTGCTTGCTTGCTTTGTGTACTTGCTGAGTTTGAAATCGGGCAGAGCAAATGCTTGCTTATGCTTGATTTTGATGTCTGGATATGCTTGCTTTTACTTGATATTGCGTCTTGAATCGGGCAGAACAACTACTTGCTTCGACTTGATTTGACGTCTGGATTCGAGCAGAGCAACTGCTTGCTTTTGGGATTTTTGAATCGGTGAAATAGGGCGGAAACCTAGTTGGGTAGCTAGGGTTCACTTTGGCCGGAGAGTATTAGTGTTTAGGGGAGATTTGGCAGAGCTTCGGGGCTGGAAAGGAAATAACCTCGACGTTCTCTCGGGAGAACTTTAACAAACTGATGCGTGAAGTCACTGCGTAAACCGTGTTTTCACTATGCGTCTCTATGTTTCTCACTGTGTGAAACCTGAAGCCGGATGCCTCTATTTATAGGCTGGGAGGAGGGATTCCTTCGTCATTAAATTTTTCCTTCCGTGCTTCGTCGGCTTGTATTGTACGTTGAGAGAGTTGCACCAAAAGTAAATTTCTACAGGGGATTTGGCACTATTGGGCGCTGCCTATAAGGGGTCTGGGCGCGGCGCATGGAGTGGCTTGGGGCAGCACTCATGCCTTTTTTGTTCTGATTTTTGGCACTTTGGTCCCCTGCAATTCACTGTTTATGCATCCTACTTTTTCCTTTGCATTTTCAACCATGTAACTTGACATTCGTTAGCCTTTTTAACAGGTCTTGATATTTCATTCCATGTCACATACCAGGGGTAGGAAATTGGGGTGTCTACAATTAGTAATCTCCTCGTCAATAGCTACGATTGGGTGGTCTCGAATCCAAAATCGGGTGGCCGGATCTCCGGGAAATCAAGAAATACACACTAATCTCACCAAGAATCTCCCACACATAAGCTCTCATCAATGGTGGCTGTAAATATCTAAGGTAGGTGGTGTAATGAGTGGAGAAAATTAGATATTTCAAGGTACCAAGGTTAGGATGTGAGTGGATTCCATGTGTCAAGCTATGATATGTCAATTTTTAAGTGAGATTAAGTCCCTAATTAAGGACTTAGTGCTAAAATTTTCACTTACACTTAATCCACTTTAATTAAGGTCTTAGGGTCAGGTTTGGTTGAATTCATTAGGGGTCTGCAAGTAAATCCAATAAACAAGGCAAAACTCAAATTTCTGGAAATACCGAGAATAAGTTATTCAGCTCACTTTAAAAATACGTCTGTACTAAAATACAAGTCCAAAAATTACACGAGAGGTATGGTTGAAAAGATCTTGAAGTCTAGTTTCTAATGCATCAAACAGATCTTAATTCCGAGTTGTTTATAAAAAACTATGGCCAAATTACTACATACCTATTATGACCTATGAAAATACGTGAATCGGGGAAATAAACTTATGACGACAACTACTATGAACGTCGTGGCCACATGTAAACTTATAAACATGATTATTAGGAATGTAAATGCCTCCAAGAAAGTACACATAGACTTAGGATCTCTCAAAGGTCGCGAGTAAAAATAAAGTACGTAAACGTTCTACCGAGTCAAATACTTAAGGATTTGGGGTCTTACACATGCTTTACTCTAAGCCAAATTAATAACTTAACAAGGCAGCCCCAAGAATTTACGGATTTTTAACATGTTGAAATGGAGATTTCTACTTTACTAGAAGTCTTCCCAAGCATGTTTAGAACAACTATAATCAAGGAAGCATGTCATTTTATTGAACATACAAAAGATAGGAATTGAGAGCTTACTGTAAGCCTAAGATTAATGGATTGATGCACAAACAAATCACTGATAAACATAGAGTTGGGCAAGGGCTTCGAAAGGACGGCCTCGAATCGCCAATCGGGTTACCGGAGCTCCAGCAAATGATCACACAAGAAGGGAGGCTTCACAAACTCTCTAATGGCTTCTAAGTCCAGAAAATTCAAGGTTGAAGACAATGGTTGATGTCAAGGGAGTTAAATAGGTGCAACAAAACCATAATCTAAGTGAAGGTGGTTTATAAGGCTTCTAATTGGTCAATACATGAAAGCCTTTGATTAAAAATCAATCCAAGGACTACCAAGGGTGTGACTTGAGTCAACAAGTGTGTGCTAGGCCAAAAAGGCCGGCCAAGGGGCAAGGGCAAAGGAGACAACAACCAAAACAACTTAAAAATCGCATAGGTGAAAAGCTGGAGCATGCACTCGCTTCATATGGGACCATGCGAGCGCATGGTACTGTTCTTCAAGGCAGCCCATTATTGTTGAGCTCTCAACACTGTCACGCGAGCCTATGACCAAAAACCAATGCGAGCGCGCCAAACAGAAGGAAAACATGATCTAAACATGGTCTAAAAGGTTCCAAACTCATGGAAAAACTTTCTAAGGTGTAACCCAAATCAAAACAAGTCCAAAACACTCCCTAACAACATCCAAAACAAGTGAAAACAAGGATCGAAACACGCAACAAATGTCAAATGAATCGAACACGATTCAAACATAAATCAAACTAAGATAACTTGAACATGAACAAGGATGATTTAAACATGATAATCACTAGTATGCTTGGTCTAGAACTCGAAACACATGAACAACAAGTAACACGACCAAGTGTTAAAGGGAAAGAAATGTGTTCATGCATCCTAGTATTCAAATAATCAAGTGAAGGCAAGAAGGGTTTCAACCTCAAACTTAAGCACTCAATGGTCTAAGAAATGACCAAGAGACATGCAACAAAGATACTAAGTGTAGATACCCCAATTTCGTACCCCTGGTATGTAACATGACATGAAATATCAAGACCTGTTAAACCTTAACGAATGTCAAGTTACAGGGTTAAAATGCAAAAGAAAAAGTAGGATGCGTAAACAGTGAAGTGCAAGGGACCAAAGTGTCAAAAAGGAGGCAAGAAAGGAGCCCAGGCACCACCCACATCCACTCTGGGCGCGGCGCCCAGACCCACCATGGGTGGCACCCAATAGTGCCTTGTGCACTGTAGCTCTTTGCTTAAAGTACAATCTCTCAAGCGCGTGGTACAAGCTGATGGATCACAAAAGAAGAAATCTTAACCACGAAGCAATCCCAATCTCGACCTATAAATAGAAGGCCCCGACTTGTGAATTCATACACCGTTTATACAGAACACACACAGTGAAAGTTTTACGCAATGAGTTCTGAGAGATCGCCCTGGGAGAAATCCCTCCTCTAAGCCTTAAAGCTCTATCAAATCTCCCCCAAACACAAAACCAACCGGTGAAAGTAAAACCTAGTTGCCCTGCTAGGATTCCACCCTATTCCTTCGGTCCAAAAATCCCATAAAGAGAAGTTGCCCTGCCCGAATCCAGACGCCAAATCCACAAAAAACAAGCAGTTGCTCTACTTGATTTCCGCCGTTAGAAAGCAAACAACAGAAAAAAAGCAAGCAGTTGCTCCGCCCGGTTCCTGGTGTCAGAAAGTAACTTTCGAAAGCAATTACTCTGTCCGAATCTCCACAAAAACAGAAGACTCCCTCTCCCGGAAGGACAGAGCGAGCACCCCTAAAATCTACTAGAAGTTAGTTAGTACGGGATAAAGCCCCCACGCTTCAAAAGGTAGGCTATATAAAAAATTATATATATAAAAGTGCTATTTAAGCCGGCCCGATGTAATAAATATAAGCAGTTATGCTGCCCGGATTTCTATAGAAAATAGCACTAAAAAGAGCCATTATTATGGCCAAATATTTGTAATTCCTGGAAAGAGACTGCTGCAAGTTTGTAATAATATATGTATAGATATGTATATTTCAATGCTTTATTTCAACTATTAAATAAATATAATAAAAGCATATTTAGCTAAAAAACTTGTTTTGAGACCGAAAGGGCGAGTTGGGTGCCTAACACCTTCCCACCTCGTAACTTAGCCTCCGAACCCTTTTACAAAATCTGATTATTTTGGTTTTTATTTATTTCTCCTTAAAATAAAGATGACGACTTTGTTACAACATGTTGAGTCCACAGTGAGACCGGGCGTATTCCCACGTGCTCTTTGCAACACTCTTTTTGCACTTTTAATTTCGTTTTCCCCTAAACAAGGAAAGATGAAATGAAAAGAGCGTTGCGTTTTCTAAATCTTGTTTTCCCCTAAACAAGGGAGGATGAGATACAGAAAAATCCAAAGCACTCACAGTGGTCCACAATGAGGCCGGAGGTATTCAACGCGCTCTTTACAACACTCTTTTTGCACTTTAATTTCGTTTTTCCCTAAACAAGGGAAGATTGAATGAAAAAGTGTTGTCTTTTCTGAATCTTGTTTTTCCCTAAACAAGGGAGGATGAGATACAGAAAAATCCCAGGGCATTCAAAGTGACGACTCTGCTGGGGACGTCGTTTTTATTTTGAAGAAAATAAAAATGGAGGGTTAGACTCATTTTTCAAACAAAAACAAGCAAGTTTTTCTTTTGGCTAAATATGCCTATTATATTTATTCAACAACTTAAATATCACATTTTTATATATCTGTATATTTATTTGTGCAAATAACCGTGAAACTTGCGGCAGCTTCGTTTCGGGTCTCGTTACGAATTCAAAAAAAATATACTCCCTCCGTCCCTAAATTATCGTCCTCCTTTCCTTTTTCGTCCGTCCCAAAATAATTGTCCAGTTTGAAACTTACCTTTTTAGAACATCACTTTTACCACTTAACCCTTACTTTTTCACTCTACTTTAATTATGAGCCATATACACATGAGTTTTAAAGGAAACTACACATTAAACAAATATAAATAATCAAGCCAATTGTTTTTTCTTAAACTGTGCGCCGGGTCAACTAGGACGATTATTTAGGGACGGAGGGAGTATATAGAAGTTCGGGCAGGATAAAAAAAAGGGGGCTGAAGCTTTATTTTATATTTGCTTTATATTATTATTTTGTATGCGTTATTTATTTCGCAAAAAAAAAAATGTAAATATTATTTCCTTCTGTCATTTTATTTCGGGGATTAGGACCAATTTGTAATTAATAGGAATATATAGATTCCACACTTTTCTTTATATTTCTTGATCTGAATGACCATTATTTGCTCACACCGTCCTTTCCAAGACTCAAGTTAATAAGCCGAGAAAATCCACAAAAACCCGAAAGACAGGCCATATCTACTCTATTTACTATATCTGAAAAAAGAAAAAAAATAGAGATTTTACTGCTTTTTAGATACCGCACATACGTGCACGCATTTAGAAATATTCCGAACTGCTACCCTACACCATGGCCAGCCTACCCCCTACATCACCTAACATTAAATTGCATATAGTTTCTCAGGACACTTCATGGACCGATCGACTTTTATATCTTTGAATTATTGACCGGTCCCTATGCAAAAAAAAAACAAAAAAACAACAACAACAAAAGCAAAAAAAACAAAAAAGAAAAAGGGAAAAAACATATACGAATAAAGAAATGCACATGGACTGACCAATAATTTGTATGATATTTGACCTAAACCATTTTGAATGGTGAATCCTAAAAGAGTATAGGCCCTTCGCCTGAGATCACTCCGATCTTGGGGAGTTGAAAGGCAGGTGGAATACGAGGTTCCTATACTCTGGAGAAAGAATTCACTATTCCAAGAATAGTCCTGAGACTGTCAAAACAAAGTGGGTGCTTGTCCGATCATTTTTAGTGAAAATGAATATTAATAATAAAAAATTACTAATAAATGCACACTGTACTCCAAACTCGAACAACCTTTAGCCAACTTCTTTTGATACCTTGAACCCCTTTTCCTCAGAAATCTGGCCCGAGTTTGGAAATGCAGAGATAGTACTGGCCGGTTGATACGAGATACATGTACAGATACAGGGGCTCCAGGGTATGCTTTGACTCCGGCCATGCAACAGTGGTTGAACCAAAATTTGGGTGCACAGGCTGATCGTATTATGAGCTAGATGGCAAGTCTTGTACAAAGTTTAAAGCCCAATGGTGAGGGAACCTTTTTCCCTACAGCCCCTCAAGAGGCATCTACTTCTCATGCTCCTCTAAACCCAAACACTCAGCCAAACATTGCTAGTACCCCAAGTCCAAATTTCCCACCAAACCCTATTACACGTATTTTAACCCTTTCTCACCATACCCACCATATCCTTCCCCAAACACCAATACCTCCCAGAATCCAAACGACCTCCCGTTTCCTATCACCAATCCACTCCAAAATAGCCCACATATGGACCCCAGAAGCTATACTCAACCAGGCCAAGTGACAACTTGTGAGAACCCAAACCCCATTTCATGTTTGACATCATCACAACATGTTTACAATATGTCTTGACATATTTGAGACTTCATTTCATTCATATCTTGCTTGCATTGAATTGTTTAAGGCCATAAGAGAGTAATGGTCTTCCATGCGTTGCATGCCTTGTTATTGTTGTTTCGGATGTTCGTATTAACGTGTTAGCACCTTAATAATTCTCATGAGAGTCTTAGTACCTTGCATTATGACTTAGAATGTTCATCTTAGTTGTTGTGTGCTTGGTTGGGAGTTTAGAAGCTTCGTTGCTTCGTTTGTGTTTTAAGGTTGTACATCATTGCTTGTATTGCCTTCATTTCGTCTCGAGAGAAGTTTGGTTGAGTTCTTGGTCTTGAATACAAGCCATAACCATGATTAAACAAGCCTAATACATGTTCATTCTATCCTAGATTAAGTTGGGATTGATTCGTGTTTGATTCGTTGGCCATTCGTCGCGTGATTCGAGCCATGTTTTAACTTGTTTCGGACGTGTTTCGGGAGTGTTTCCGACTTGTTTTGAGTTGGGTTAGACCTTAGGATTATTGCCAATAAGTTTGAGATCATTTAGGGTCACTTAAGATCATGTTTTAGTGTTGGACCTCGCGGTCGCATGGCTCTTGGATCAGTGGCTCGCATGAGATGCTGAGAGCACCAACAAAAGTGCAGAATCTGGAAATGACCCCTTGCGGTCGCATGGGGCAAAAACAATGCGACCGCATTGTCCTGTTTTCAGCATTTGGAGATTTTTTGAAAGTTTTGGTTATTGACCCTTGCACCCTTGCCCTTGGCCGACCTAAGTGAGTCTCAGCCACCTTTGTTGACTTGTTTACAACCCTTTTGAGCCTTTGATCATTTGCTTATCAATGGCTCACATGCCTTGGCCAATGAGAGGTCATTTAACATCCATCACATGGATTGGGGTCTTCTAGGGAGGTATATAAGTCAATTATTCAGCCTTCAGCCATTGTTGATCATCAAACAAGCTGAACTTCAGAGACTTGAGCTCAATTTCATCCATGGAGGTCACACAAACTTGAGAGACCATTTCCCGGAGATCCGGTGGTCCGATTGTCGAACCGAGACAGCCAAATCAAAGCTCTCGATCTTCTCTACAACAATCCTCTCTTTAATCAACCTTTCCTCCATTAATCATAGGACTAAGGTGAGTGACAATTCCCAGAATTTTCATGTTCAATAATATAGCATGACCCCTTCATTATAGTTGTTCTAGGGTTGATTATGAACACCTTTTGTGAAGACAAAACTTCCAATTCAACATATAAAATATGTGTATGATTTTATGAAATCTCTATGAAGTTATGATTTTGACATTTATTAAAGCATGAATGTTGTTTGTATTAAGCTTGGGAATAACTCTTGTGAAAGAATTTAGTTCAATTCAAGGTTTATCAAAATCGCCGAAACTAGGGTTTGAAACTCGAGATTGTGTTTAAGGCTAGTTTAAGAACATGAACGACTTAGTTATCAAGTTCTAAATGAACGGAGAACTTAGGAGAGGGCAATGTGATACATATAGTATCAATACTCTTCTTGGTTGAAATATAGTAAAACTCACCGGAGTTGAATTTAGGGAGTTATGAACAATAACGACTCCAAAATCAATCCCTACGACGAATGTAGTTCGTTAGACTAATGAATTAGCTTACGATACTTTGAGATGGATTGATGCTTATGCCTTGATGTTTGTGTGCTTTTAAGACTCGATTGAGTTCTTATGCGGTTTATGAGATCGTGTGAAATAAATGCATGATTGAGAGCATGTTGTAGAATAATGTATCTATTTGACATGTTGAATTCGCTCTTGTCGAATTCTTGTGTGATTCCTTAAATGAGTAAACAACTACTTGTTGAATAAGTTCGCTCTTGTCGAACTTATTCCTTATTTGAGATTACATGACGAGTAAACATCTACTTGGCATTGCATGAGTCCAGCTGGTATATTTGAGTGAGTCGTTGGAGTGACAATGCATCGCCGTCACGAGTTATGGGACTCGTGATAGTGATGGGTTGTTATACCGGTTTTTATCACATACGCCCACCTGGCCACAAGTGGGGAAGTAGCCCCTTGCTGTAACCCGAGAGCACATTGGCAAGTCTAATTACCAAGTAGAGAGCTTGGTAACCGAGAGAGCTTCGGCATCGAGTAGAGAGCTCGGTACTTTGATACACTCATCACGGGTATCATTGGCACGAATGTTAACGCTGTATTGCGTGAGCTACGTAGCGGCACCGGTTCCATAACATATCCTCCTTATATGTGATTTACTTTATAGCACCTATGTGAAACAACGTGCTACCATGGATATGTGTTTTAAGTGTTTATTAAATGAATGCTTTGAGTGACTTGATATTAAAGATGATATCTTGCTATGTATGTCGCATAATGCCATGACATGCATAATTGTTAACTCACAAAGTCTTTATGACTTACCCCCTCCCTTTTATCGCTTTTAGATCCGAGCCGATCGTGCATCGCCGTTGAGGCGTTATGATTCTTACTTGTCCGTGATCACTTGCGACAAGGTTGTGGTTTATAGATATCCTTCGTTAAACTCTTTTGTAAGGACGTTGGGATCAGCAAGTCATTTAGACTTTGCTTGGGAACTTGGTTTTATTTGTATTTATGTCTATACTTGTTGTATTCTATTTTGAGCGCCGGCGCATGTACGCCGAGCCTTGTATAGATGTAGTATGGTTCACGTGTTTTAAAACTTCCGCTGGGCATTATTTTAGCTCTTATTTATTTATGTTGTTTCTCCGGCATGTTGTAGCCGTCGAGGTTTATTTGCATAAACTGTTTAGTGTTGGGTTCCGGTAGTAAAGTCGCCGATGAATTGATATACTTGTCTTTAATTGTTATATCAGGTTTAAAAAGTTTTAAAAATTTCCGGCATTTTGGTGCCGAGTCGCTTCATCTCGAAATGTTGCGCCACGTCGTTTATAATTGAGTCTTTGCATGTATTGTTGTCCTATTTGGACGACTTGACTTGTGATTCCATCTCGGGTTCGGTCGGGTCGTCATACAACTTACTTACCCTTCAACGATCCCGTCGCTGCATTTAAAACCAACAACCCACCTCCTCAAAATCCTTCCAACATTTACCAAAACCAAGCATCCACAAATAACCTACCTCCCCAAAATCCATACCAAATACCCCTTCAAAATCCTTACCAAATACCACAGCCAGAAATCAACCCACCCATCCCCAATCCTTCCAAAGATATAACAAAACCCAACACCACCTCCGACCAAACTAAAGGCAGACATGGAGAACCTAAAGGGAATGGTCCTCAAACTTATAAACAAAGGAGAATTTTCTACACGGGCATTGACATTACAACCTTCAGCCATACTCCCCTCAAAATTCAAAATGCCCGACATAGAAAAATTTGATGGGACTGGATGCCCTATCTCACACCTAAAATTCTATTCTACTGGCATGCAGTCTAGAGGGGCTAGCTTCGAAGCCATGGCCTCCAATTTTCACCTTACCTTGGTAGGAGCTGCTAAGCAATGGCTAATGCTAGCAGATAATAGCATCATGGGAACTTGGGACCAAATATCAGAAGAGTTCCTAAATAGGTACAAAGACAACACTACCTCTGAGAATAAAAGAGATCTTGAATCATGCACCCAAAAGGAAAAAGAAACCTGTGTAGATTTTGCAGCTTGGTGGAAAAGAAAAATAGCTCAAACAATTGACAGGTCTGATCCGGCTGAATCATCCAGGATGTTCATCAAAAACCTCCAACCTATTTACCTGGAGCACATGCGGTATCTCCCCTATAGTAATTTCAAAGAAATAGTGGAGATCGGGATCTGTATTGATGAAGATATACAGACTAGGCATTTAAAAATCAATACAGCTCCCAACTCTTTCTGTTACTCAAAAGGAAAGATAGCCACATCAGGATCAACCATTAATATGGTAGGAAATACGCATGTCATGTCATTAGCCAATTTCCCTACCCAAAGCTACAACACTGTCCCATAGTCCTATGGAGCAGATAGGTCCGTCAATATAATGGGTGGAAACAACGGTCTGGACATGAACATCAGGGGTCCGAACAGAGGGAGTAGACACTATGATGAACTACAAGCTCCACAGTCTGTAATACTGCAAGGGCTAATGGCACAGGGTGTGCTAAATCCCATGTAAGACTATAAGCCGCCGAATCCTCTTCCCAACTCATGGAACCATGCTCAGTACTGTGAATACCATCACTGCAGTGGTCACCTCACCGACAAATGCTACATGCTCAAAAACGCAATCCAACACTTAATAGATGATAATGTTATTGAAAAACCTCCCCCAGACCAAATGTAGTCAATAACCTTCTACCTCAAATCAATATGATTGAAGCTGATGAAGAAAATTGTGTACCCAAGTTTGAAAGAAATAAACACCCATTACCATATATCATTGTTCCTTTCTTTCCATCCATAAAAGAGCGTAGCTGCAACATGCTTTCTTGGGACACTATCCTGGGTAGCCAAAATACTTGTAGCATCGAAAAGCCACTTGGGTCAGTGGGGATGTCACCACCTTACCTGATCCGGTCGGGCTTACCAACCAAACCAAGAAAAAGGTTACCACTCGCAAAGATCAAGAAACATATTCGGGCTAAGAATATGGAAGATACTCGCAAGCTCGATGATTAAAACCCAAGCCAACATATCTATCTGGGCTTGCTATGTGCTTCCAAAACCTATCGATCGGGATACGCCGCGAAATCCCCGAGTCAGCAAATATTCCCATTGAAACCTCTCCAAACGAGCTCACCCAAATGATCGGAAACATACACTTTGGAAACGTTTAGAGTCTCATTAAGTTTGTGGGTTTCTAGAGGAGTGTAACTAGTGTCACCCTCCAAAAAGATTTTTGTTATTTACGTATTTTATTTTATTTATTGCTTTTGTATTTATTTGTTTACTCGTGGACGAGCAAAGTCTAAGTTTTGAGGCATTTGATAGATGTGTTTTATACGCATCTATTGTGTGTATATTCCTATGCATCTATTGTGTGTATATTCCTACTTAGATTTGGCTTTTATGCGAAGTTTCCAAAGCTATTGATATGGGTTTTAGTGTTTTATGAGTTTCAGCTAAAAATAAAAGGGTGAATTTCGGCTATTTTGCAAAGATATGAACCTTCCAGGCCTCGAGTGCAAATCTGAAGAAGAAGGCCCAAAATGTCGCTCAAGGCCGATCGCCACGGCGTAAATTCTAGTTATGCGATTCTCGAAGAAAGGGCCCGAGCAATCGCCGCTGCAAGGGTTGAGCGACCGCTTAACCCCGACTCGTCTTGGTAGTTTTCGCCTTTTTCCAAAAACCCTAGCTAGTATAAATAAAACCCTAACCTCTTAGCTTTGGGGGATCCAATTTTAGGTCAATTTTAGGTTGCTCTTGAGCACTCTCAAGAGGCAGAAACATTGTGTATCTCATTATTATTTAATTTGTTGAAGATTGAAGATGCTCCAATTCATTCATATGTTGTGTTCATCCTCTATGATGAACTAACTTTTCCACCCTAGGTATTTGAGGTAACTTTGTATCAATTTTTATGTGTTAATATAATTTTATTCTATCAAATTATCGTTTATCATATTAGATTATAATTGGTTTACATTGAAGTTATCGCATAATGGGCGTTAATGAATTGCACGACCATATGCATAAGTCATATATCGCCAAAATAATTGGTAAATAGGTCTCTCTTGGAAAATTATCGTTTATCATATTAGATTATAATTGGTTTACATTGAAGTTATCGCATAATGGTCGGCTGGTCCGGATGGGTTTACTGGCAAATTCTTCACTCACTGCCGGGACATTATTTGCACGGATTTCTATAATGCTATATTGGAATTCTTCTCTGGCTTTACTTTGCCTAAGAGTTGGACGAGTACTCTCCTTGTTACCATCCCAAAGACGGAACACCCTGTCTCTTTTAATGATTTTAGACCTATTAGCCTTTGCAACTTCAATAATAAGGTTATATCTAAAATCTTGGCCACTGTGCCTTGCTACTGTCCTCCCTCATATTATTTCGCCTAATCGAGTGGTTTTGTCAAGGGACGCCTTATTCAAGATAACATTCTTCGGCTCAAGAATTAATGACTCACTTGGGGAAGAAAATTTCTGGCTTAAATATTGTTTTGAAGTTGGACATGGCAAAGGCTTTTGATAGGGTCAGTTGGCTTTTTCTTATTAAGGTGTTATGTAGATTCGGTTTCTGTGATGGTTATATTGACATGATTTGGCGTTTGGTCTCTGGACAATTGGTTCTCTGCCTTGGTCAATGGTTCCCCCACGGGTTTCTTTAACTCTTCGCTGTCTTCGACAAGGCGATCCTCTATCTCCCCGCTCTCTTTATTATTGCGAGGTCCTTAGTCATGGCCTTAATGACCTTCATTTATCTCATCAAGCATGTGGCTTTCTCATCCGCTAGTGGTCGCCCCATTGTTTCCCATTTGGCCTTTCCGATGACGTCATCATTTTTTGCAACGGAGCTCTTCCTCCATCTCTAAGCATAAGCTCTTGTTGTCTCTTTATGAACAGTGCTCTAGGCAACGAATTAATGTGAACAAGAGCAGCTTCACGGTATCTACATTTGTTTCTCCTCACCATATTGGCCGACTTTCCTCTTCTTTGGGCTATATAAAAAAGGATTTTCCTACGTATATCTCGGATGTCCTTTATTTTGCGGGCGTAAATTGAAAAAATATTTTGATCCTTTAATCTTAAAGATCCGCCCCGTATTGATTCTTGGATTGGAAATTTCCTTTCCATTGATGGCGTGATTATTCTCATTAATCATGTTCTCGCATTCTATCACGACTTATCTTCTTGGCGCTTTGGATCCTCCAAAAGCGTTATTCGAGCCATTGAAATATGTTATCTAATTTCTTTTGGGGACAATTGGAGGGGAGGAATAAATCTCACTGGGTCTCATGGTCCCAATGTTGCACCCCGGTTGCTGAAGGTGGGGTTGGTATCCGTTCTTTAAGCGACATTACTCGTGCCTATTCGGCTAATATTTGGTGGCACTTTAGAACTCTTGATTCTCTCTGGTCAAAATTTTTCAAAGCTAAGTATTGCTCTCGGCTTCATCCGGTTCAAGTTGTCTCTAAGGGCTCTCATATTTGTTGTCGTATGCTAGGCATTCGACCTTTTGTGGAACCTCATATTAAATGGCTAGTGGGTTGCGGCTTATGCTCTCCTTGGTTTGATTCATGGCTGGATGGTGGTCTCATATCTAAACCTCCTAATATTATTACGGATTCAGTCAAGGACCTGTTCGATTCTTCTTCTCGATTACTTCCCTCTATTGAATCTGCCCTCCATTCTTCTGATTTGCAACGCATCTCAGCTCAGGCTCCTTATATTTCTGATCACTTCGATACCCCATGCTGGACCCTATCTTCTTCTGGTCGATTTTCTATTTCTTCGGCTTGGCAGATGTTCAGATCTTCGTCCCAGATTCTGTTCTCTTCTAAATTTTATTGGCATCGTGCGGTTCCAAGGAAGATTAGTGTTTTCATCTGGCGTTTATTTCGTCAAAGACTGCCTCTTGATGAAGCCTTAATTCACAAAGGCTTCTTTATTTTCTCTAAATGTCAATGTTGTGTTTCGGGTGCAAGAGAAACCTTCCAGCATGTTTTTCTTCACAGTCCGTCTGCCCATCGCATTTGGACTTGGTTTGGTACTGAATATGCTATACAGCATTGTAATGCTTCTATTCATCAATGTTGCATGGCTTGGTGGCTATCCTCTAAACCTACCCTTCCTCATATTATCCTCCCTCCCTGATTTTATGGCATCTATGGTCCAACAGAAATTGCCTTAAATATGATGGTCATGGTAAGTCTCCCTCTCGGCTTATCTCTTCCATTCGATCTGATTTGATGAGTATTATTGCTGCCCACCATAAGCATCAAAATACGAATTCGTTACATTGTAAAATCCGGTTGATTCGTTGGCATAAGCCCTCTATCTCAGTCAAGCTTAATGTTGATGGAGCTTCCCGGGGCAACCCCGGCCCTAGTGGTGGAGGTGGAATTGTTCGCAATATTTCGGCGATATCATCTATGCTTTTTTCCTCTTTTTTTGGTGTGGCCTCTAACACCTTTGCTGAGGCTAAAGCTTTACTTCTTGGTGTTTGTTGGCTTCGAGATGCTGGATTTCGCGGAGCTTCAATTGAGATGGACTCCAAGATTCTTATTAATTGTATTGTTTTGGGGCACAAAATCCCTTGGTCTTGTTGGCCTATTATTCGTCAGGTCTTGGATATTCAAAAGTCTATGGACTTCCACTTCAGTCACTGTTTGAGACAAGCTAATAGCGTTATTAGCGATCTTCTTGCCAACTGGGTTGTGATTCTATGTCTTCCTCTCATTTTAGCACCCTCGGTGAGCTCCCTCTCGTATTCGTGGATCTCGTTTCTCTTGGATAAGAATGATACTCCCTACATTAGATATGGACATTAGGCTGGTGTATTTTTGCTTTGTTAGTTTCTTTTGTAATTTCTCTTTCGAGGTAAGGCTCCTCCGTCCTCCCGAGTATAAGGGCAAGGCTGGTTGTCCCCTCCAGTTTGTTCTATTTTTCTTATCTTAATAAAATCATGAGGATGCCGTCCCAACTTCTATAAAAAAAAAATGTTGTATAGTCCCTATATAGATTACACACGAACCCACTTACACAACACGTGATTACCTACTGGAAAATCACAAAACAAACAATATCACATACCGATTTCACATTGGGGTACTATCCCCAATCAAACAAATAACCAGTAATACTCAATACACCATGTAATGTATGTATGAATGCACATGAGCTACCAATTAAGCAACTCACTAATAGATAACAGTACAACGGTATAATATATACATATATACAAGAATGTATCTTCCTATTTCGGATAGGTCTCAAAACTTCGCCTTGAACCGCCACGCACACAACGACCTCAAACTCTAGGCCGTCCCACCACTATCTCTCTTGGAGCCTTTGGATTGTTGACTAGTACTCCCGGGCCGATTAACTCTCATCCTTGGGCAAACTTTCTGAACATGATCGCCGCCACAAGCAAAGCATTTTCTGATTTACCCACCTATTCTGGCATGTCTGTTCTCTTACAAAAGTTACATATCAACTCGTCACCTCGTCATCTCCGTCTAGAGGTAGAAATATCACTCTAATAGTCTCAGGGTTCTCTTGAGAATGATCCTCGATATCAACTCCATCGCATACGCGCGATCCATGACCCCTTGGTAATCCATGCTGTGTAGCAGGCAGAGGCGCCTACGATATTTCATCCTCATGCCTTTCACAAACCTCTCGGTCTTCTGGCCTCATCGGTTTAAGTAACTACTGACGCAGAGCCAACTCTGCAAACTTTGTTGAATAAGGTGTCTCTCTCTTGTTCTAGCGCTAGGAATTCCATTTCCTTTCTTTCTCGAATTCTTCTTTGGAATAAACCGTATCGTAAACTCCATGACAAAGTTCTCCCACACTCGAGGCACTCCATGCTGTCTCAGGTGATCTCGTAATTCAAGCGACCATTGCTCGGCCACACCATCCAATCTAAGCTTAGCTAAGGTCACCATTTCTTCTAATGTACAACCCAAAATTGCAAAGATATTTTCCATGCTCTCGAGCCAATGCTGCTGCCTTAGTAGCATCGGCTCTCCATCAAAAACTTTCGGTTTAGTCTTCAAAATTTCTCAAGAATAGTGGAATCGCTTCCCTATCCAAACATCGGTTGAGGAGTCACATGCGAATAAATAGCGTCTTCCTCTCTCCGTAGCAACGTATGTTAGAATGAGATCTACTAGAACTAACTCCCACGCAAGTTCCGACATTATACGCCACAAAGAACACTCGGCGTTAATAACTCAACAATAAACTGACCCAAACTAGGCGAGGAACCTATCTGGCGAAATAGCTAACCTATAGCTCGTACCAAGCGTAGGAGCCGACCGGACTCAGATGTGGAATCCAGGCGTGCCACCAAGACAAGCTAAGAGGCGGACAAGCACACCGCTAAGCATAATCTTGCAAGTCAAAAGCAATGGCCGACTAGCTCGAAGCAGAGATGTAAAGCATGGCAGCGGAACAACAAAAACACTATTAACCCAATATCAACTACGTTAACAAATGTCTTCGCATGATATGCCGAACTCCATTCAATGGCAAAACTGTGGCACGTATTGTTGCAAAGAGGGCTACTTCCCATTCGCGGCCAACAATGGAGGGGTGTGTGAGGTCAGTGCGGAGATCCATAGCGAATCACGAGTCGGCCGATTCGTATGGCGTGTATCATCCCACCACGACAAAATTATACCAAATAATGCCAAGCTGGACTCAATGCAATGCACAAGTAGATATTACTCGTCAAGACCAAATAAGGATCGAATTAGGCAAGAGGCGGGCAGTCGGGCCAAATGCTCAAATATGTATTTACTCAATATAAACAAATAAGGAATGAACCGACAGGCGAACTCATCAGGCCAATAGGTATATTATTCACCATAAATCAAGTCGAGGCAAATACATTGCTCACAGCCAATTAATCTTAAAAGATCTCAAGTCACCAATTAAATCAAGAATAGTATAAACCCACCAAGAATCATATTATGAGTCTATAATGGATCTCTACTTGAAATCAAACCAAAAACTACACGTAGTCATAACCCATGAAATAATTCGTTCATGTGCAGTCAATTTTCCCCAAAGTGAGAACTCACTCAATAATTATTTTCAACCATACTCGAGACCATAGGTTGGTCTTTGTGTACCATGCTCTCAGAATGCTCTAAATAAGTCCCCTAATAAATCTCTATAACGTAGGTGTCTCAATTGGACACCAATCAAGATGCTCGGTGCTCGCCATCATAACCAACCAAACCCAAACATCGTAGGGTTTCAACCAAAACTCATTATCATATTATTGATCCTTTGACTTCAGTTGAGTCTTAATTCTACCTTTTGATTCTTTATGTGTTTCATAAACCCACAATTAAACATTTCATTCATATAAACAACAAAATCCCAAAAATCCATTAGGGCTTGATTCCCTGACCTAGAAATCAAGAACTCATCATAATTATAGTCAAATGAAACCCAAATGTTGTAGGATTTAAGCAGGAGTTCATTAACACATTATTGAACTTATGACTCTGTTGAGTCTAAATACTAAGTTTCATCATCTTTACATTTCATCAATCTCAACATTTCACCCACTTCATTAACAAAAATTTCTCCAATAATTTCGAGCTTGATTCTCAGCCTAAAATTCATAACAAACTTGACATAAATCATAACCCATTTCTTCTGACACATAATACCATTCAAATCATTTCATTCATGCTATTAACAAGTTCATATTTCCAAAAATCCCCAAAATGGGCATGCATAGCATATCAAGTGTTCATTGCCTGAAATAGAACTAGGTTGTTTTGCTTAGGGCCAATGAACCAAAATCAAAGAAAGTAACTTACCTGGCTTGGATGAAAACTCCAAAGAGCGAAAATCCGATCGGTGACTTTTACACTCGTCGAGGGCTTCACGAATCTGAAGTTTGAAGGCAATCCGACGGTTGGATCTTCATGGATCGAAGGAAGAATGAAGCTAGGGCTGAAAACCCCCCAAAGCTCTTTCTCTCTCTCTAATCGTATGGAGGATGGGGAGAAATGAGAAAGTTTACGAAAAGTGGAAAGGGGGTTGGGCTTTATACCTCCCTGAGCCAGAGGGCAAAATAGGGGAATTCCTTGGTACAATTAGTAGAGAGATTGGGAGTAATCACTCACTAATCTAACCTTAACTAACTTCAACTAATGTTAAGACATGTTTAGGGCTAAGTATGGGAGGTTAGGAAGGGTATAGAGGGGGTTTGATGAGGGTAGGATAGGTATTTCGTC
>JABEVN020000149.1:5000-80292 GCA_013146195.2 Codonopsis lanceolata | reverse complement strand
AAGAGTTAGTATGTGCAACACCAGAAATTTTCAAAACTAATTGTGATATAAACTTGTGTGTTGCTATGATGATTATGTGTTTGAACTGTTCAAAATGTGTTAGAGAATGCAATTAAAATTTTCGAATGCTAAAATGCAATATATCTATATATATATATATATATATATATATATATATATATATATATATATATATATATATATATATATTTATTATGCCCAAAATATGCTTCAAATGCTAAAAGATGCGTTTTTTAATTTATTTATTTATATATATATATATATTTTTTTTAATTTTTAAATATTTTTTATGCATGGATGCTGAATGCCAAAATTTATTTTCCTTCTTACATGCAAAGTGATGTATTTTTTCTTCTTCTTTTTTTTTTTGAAAAAAATGCATCACGAAAATTATTATCTTTATTTTATGATTTACAAAATGATATATGCAACATGCTTATTCTTTATCATTATTATTTTTCTTCATTTATTAGTATTATTATTAATTTTTTTGGCGAGGAAATAAAGATAGTAAACTTACCTTTTCTTTTTCTCTCCCTTTTCTTTCGGCCGTAGGCCCTTGTGTGTGCCAATGTTGCGAATATTATAAACTGGCCCTTGAGTAGCACAAGTTTTGGTGGAGGCTCCGGTTTGCACTTTCATGCCTTCGCCCACCCAGCTTTTTGCCCATATTTGATGTGCTACTGGGATCATTGGTGGGATCTACCCACACATTCCATTTTAGTTGGGGAAGCGACCATGACTCCTGCGACTTTCTTTGCTATCACCCAGTATTCCTACGATATCGATGCGACTTTGGAGGACTACTGGCGTCATGACGAGGTGGAGGACCTCACGGGTTTTGAGTCGAATATAAATCTGAGAGATCTTAATTGGCGTGATGCGGAAGTGACACGGATATCTGGGAGAGTTCAGAAAATGGCAGTGGCGTAGCTCACGTCGCCGGGCATTTTTATTTTCTTTCTCGGCATCCCTTTTGCCAACTCGTCCACCTTTCTCGGGGTTTCTATCTTGGCATGCGTAGGCTTTGATCGGATTGCACATGACTAGGGGTAGGCGGTGGTGAGCTATATGCCTCGATGGATGAGCCGGCCGTAATGACTCAGCAGGCTACGAATGGGTTTGCCGGCGTGGGAGGTATATTCATTTCCACGCTTTTGCTACTTCTTTTTTTCTTTTATATATATATCTCTTTTTTTTCTGCATATATATATTTTCATTCTTGCGATGAATCTTTCCCTCTTTTTTTTTTTTTTTTTGAGGAGTAAGACTTTTCATTTTTTTTAAACCGGATCGGGCGGATTGCCGATTCAAGAAGTGCGAGCCGCGATTGCACTTTTCTTCCTTGGGAGGAGAAGGGACATTATGCGGTGGCTTTAGGCAGTCTTGGGATACTTATGGTATCCATTATGGTTGACTTTTATATATGAATTAATAGTCGGCGGGTCAACCGTCGAATCGATACGCTAACATTTCAATGGTGCCTCCTAGGTCTCGCTTACGGGTGATAGAGCCGGATCATTTGCCGAACATGTATCAATACACAATCGAAATTCCTTATGCCAGATTGACTTTCAGGCCATGGCCTACGAGGATTTCTTGCGGGCCATGCTTCATCCTCCCCTCACTGTTCCTCTGCGCACCCAGGCGGGCTTCGGATGCTTCGCCGGGGCAGGCCTTCCATCCCATCTCTCGACGAGCATCCGGAATTTCTAGAGCTGATGATGTTTTCTCCACCTTTCAATATCATTGGGGTGGCGGGATGGTGGAGGAAGTGCTGGCTTTGTTTGGTAGACACATTTCACTTTTGCATCTTTTCTTTTTTTCCTCATGCATATATTTTCATTCATTATCAATTTTTTTAAAATTTTCCCCCTTTTAATGATTGATGCATATATAAATTTTGGAAGCGATATACCTCTTTTTTTTTTGTCTCTATTTTTTTCACGTGAATGTGTCTACCTACAAAAGGCTCTTGTGGGGCTTTTTCAGTCATTGGAGCCAACAAGCTTTATCAAAAGCTTGTGGACGAGCTTTCTGCAGGGGGGAGCGATCGATGCTTTGTAACACCCGCTCCTTCGTTAGCTCGGTTTGCGTGCTATACTTGCATTTCTTCCTTTGTTGACTGTATGTTTGGTTTGCGAGAGGGTCTAGATGTGTATGAGAGACCACATTAAGACCAAAACACTATTAAGAGATGCCATATAGTTGTTGACTTGCTAAAGTCACAAGTCGTGACTTCGGCGATAGTCGGAATGCGGCAGCGATTGAGGAGTTTACTTGCATTTTGTGTTCGTGACCTCGGTTTGGTCCTAGACCTCTATATGATGGCTTATTAACATGTTTAGATGTATTAGACTTCAAGTTGGAGGTGTTCCTTAAGTCTATCGATGATTTGGAAGCTTTGGAGATAGTTTTCGTCTCTATCGCGTAGTTCGAGGATTGAGTCGTGTCGTCTCTCCTTTGGAATTCTTATTTCCCTAGTTGTTATTCAACTTTCTAGGAGTATTCAAGCTTCTTCATTAGCCCTTAGACTTGCCTTAAAAGTCTCCTTTCGATGCACGTTCAATTGCTAGTTCATTAAATCGTTCGGTTGCGTTGTTGCACCTCTTCCCGGATTCGTTCGAGTTGTTTCGAGGGTCGTTGTGAGTGTTATGTGGGAGTTCTAGACCAACTTTGAAAGGGGTTTGAACCTTGATTACTTTGGTTAAGTGTTTGGGGTCTTTTAGGTTGCATTTGGAGCCATTTTGGGTGGGGCTTGCCCTCGCAAGGTGGAATGACCTTGCCCCGCAAGGTAACGAGAAAATCACATGTTGAGCATCCAGGGAGGATGCGGTCGCAAGGGTAGGGGACCATGCGACCCATGAGGTCCCGACTGGTTTTGCTGTTTTTCTTTGCTTTACGATTTTTACACCTAAACCCCTATCCAAAACCCTTTCTAAACCCCACCTAAACCTCCTAACCCTCATTACTTATGTCCTAACATTAGTAACATGTTTTAAGAATGGATTAATGAGATATTTAGTGGATTAAACAAGCCCCAAAATCAGATTTTTATCAACCACAATGTGGTGACACTTGTCCCACTCGGTTTTAACCCAATATGAGCCACAATCGAGAGTTTGACTCTCATTTCACACCCTCACTCTCCAAAAACAGGAATGGCTTCTCTCATAGTTCCTCCATGAGTTCTTGAGGGTCCTTCTTGACCTTCCATGGTTCCTCTTCTTCATTGCTCAAGCCCTAGCCATAGAATCGAAGAGCTCGGCGAGTAGATTACTTCCAACCGATTACTTTCTCGCTTTTCTTTCTTGATTGGGGTTTGAAGGTAAGTTACTTCTTCTCTCTTTGATTTTGTACTCATTGATCCTAAGGAAAACAAACTCTATGCTATTTGAGGTCAATGAGTACACATACTTGCTTGTGTGACTTTTAACTTGTGATTTGAGCATATGAACTTGTTAAGAGCATATGTAGGATGACCTCTATGATTGTTGTAGTATATTGTTACTCTTCATCTTGTGTCTCTAGGATTGTGAGCATGCTAGAAATCATGTTTACATCTTATTTGGGTTTATTGTGGAAATATGCCTATGATTGGGGCTTTGGATGTATGAAGTCACTAGATATCATGAGTAGGATCATTTAATTGAAATTATGTGATTTATAAAATGGGTTATGATTTATGTTGGGCGTTGTTATGAATTCTAGGGCTTGAGAATCAAGCCGAATTATTGGAGAAATTGTTGTTAATTGAAGTGGGTGTTAATGTTGAGATTGATGAAATGTTTAAGAATGAAACTTAGTATTTAGACTCAAGAGTCGAAATAAGTTCAATAATGTGTTAATGAACTCGGGTTGAAATCCTACGACATTTGGGTTTCGTTTGACTATGATTATAATGAGTTCTTGGGTTGTTAGGCTTGGGAATCAAGCCCGAATGAATTTTGGGATTTTATTGTATGTTTGAATAGAGTGTTAAATTGTGGATTTATGAAACCCATAAAGAATGAAATGTAGAATTAAGACTCAACGGAGTCGTTGTAAGGTCAATAATATAATAATGAGCTTTGGGTTGAAACCCTACGATGTTCGGGTCTTGCTTAGTTATGTTTGTGCGTACAGAGTATCTCATTCGGTGTCCAATTGAGACACTCATGTTATAGAGACCTATTGGGAGTATGTTTAGAGCGTGCTCGTTAGAGCACGAGCATTAGAGACCAACCTATGATCTCGTATGCCTTTAAGAAATGATTATTTGAGCGAGTTCTCTTTTAGGAAATTTGGTCGCGTGCACATGAAAGCACTTACGGGGTTTTGACTACGGGTTAGTTTTGGATACCCTTGAGATTGGCTTTGAGAAGTCGAGTATATATGACTTGAGACTATGGTTGAGTGTGTACCTTTAAGTGAAGCTAAAATGCTAAGTCTTGATTTATGATTGTTCTTAGACTAAAATAATAGTCTTTGATTTAATCTTGAGTAGAGGACTATAGTAGACCTCATGTTGTGATTTATTGAGCTTATAAGCTATTCTTGAATTGGTGATGACTTGAGGATTATGAATACCTCAATATGTGGTTCTTGAACTAAACTTACAAGTTAGTTGAACATGTTAAGTGTGTACATTTATGTGCATTGTTTATTGGGTTTTGTAGAGCATTATGACCTACTTGATTTGATGAGTCCTTTCGTGATGGACTTGGTCCTTATTGGTTTATTCAAGTAAATATCTACTTGAGCATCTTGATTTGAGTCCAGTGGCGTCTTGGTCGTTTTGTCGGCAATGGGACGATTCATAGCCTTTGGAAACATTCGCTATGAATCGCCGCATTGGTACCCTTTCTCCTCACTATTGGCCAATAGTGGGATGTGGTCTCGTATTAGCGCCACCTAGCCCGATATTGAGCTCCCATTTCTCATCCTAGGTTGGATGAATGTAACGAGGTACTCATTAAGAAAACCGATGAGTTGTGATCATTTGAGGATTGAAACCCAGTTATGATCATTTGAGGGTTGGACCCATGGTTTGAATATTGAGGGCTAGGCCGTGCATGGTTTTACGTGTTTACGTATGAGCATTTATGTGAAAGATAATATGCTATATGGCTTATGTGAGATTATGTGCTTTGATAACTAAGTACATGTTTATTGTTGGTATACTAGTATGATACCATGAATTTTTATATATGCTTGTGCATTATGCCATGCCATGACATGATATGCCATACTATTGCATTTAGTAACTTCTTGGGTCATTATGACTCACTCGTGTGTTTGTTTTCCTTAGTGTGCGGTGATCCCGTTAGTGCAGCGTGGCGGCTTCGGATAGTGATTTCTAGAAGGTGGTCTTCCGGCTTTAAGCTTGGATTTATTATTATTATTGTTATTATGTATTTGTGAGACACGAATGTAAAGTTATGTAGACTTTACTTGGGTAGATTATGTTAGTATTTTGTTATCGTATTATTTTGGGAGCCGACTTGCTTGGTCGGTTGTATCTCTTAAGAGTTATTCCTTATTATTTCGAGCATGCTTTAGCTCACTCATTCTAGTATTGTTGGTATTGTCATCTCCGACGACGTTAGTCGAGAGACTTGGGTTTAGTTGTTAGTATTTAAATATCTTATTCGTTTAGTTGATTTGTCCCTCAGGCATGTTGTAGCCGTTGAGTGGTTGTTTATCGGGTTGGTATTTTGTTGATTCGCCGGCCTTAGGTTTGCCGATGGTTTGTTGCCCGTGCGCAATGTTGCGTCACGCTGTCGTAGATTTTCGAGAGATAGTTATCTCTCGGCCTTGTATTCCTTGGTTTTTAATTATAGGCTTTGGTCCCACTTATGATTCGCTTCGCAGTGTTGATTTTATTTTTATTATTCCGTATTGCCGTTATGGCTTTACCTTCTGTTCGAGCTTGATGGCTCATCTTTTGACTCGCACCATTATGCTTAGCGGTGCTTGTCCGTCTTCTAGCTTGTCTTGACGGCACGACCTTGGGACTTCGCATTGGAGTCGGGTCGGGCTACACTTGGTATCGAGCTATAGGTTAGCTATTTCGCCAGATAGGTTCCTTGGCCTAGTTTGGGTTGGGTTTATTGTTGAGTTATTAACGCCGAGTGTTCTTTGTAGGCGTATTATGTCGAGGGAACTTGGCGTGGAGCTAGTTCTAGTAGACCCGGCTCGGTATACGGCTCGTGGCAACGAGAGAGGGAGAATGTTAATGATCCGCGTGTGACTCCTCAACAAATGTTTGGATTGGAAGACGATTCTACCATTCTTGCGAGATTCTTGAAGTTGAAACCTGAGAGCTTCGATGGAGGACCCGATGCTTCTAAAGCAGAACTTTGGATAGAAAGCATGGAGAAGATCTTTGCAGTTATGGGTTGTACGTCAGAAGAGATGGTGACCCTAGCGTTGTTTAAATTAAGTGGTGCGGTGACCATTGGTGGCATGTGTTACGAGATAGTTGGAGACACCATGGAGTGCCTCATGTGTGGGAAAACTTCACGATGGAGTTTATGGCACGCTTATCCCTAAGTGGTTCGAGAAAGAAGAGAGATGGAATTCATGGCGCTAGAACAAGGAGCTATGACGGTGGCTCAAGATTCAGCGAAGTTCACGAGTTGGCTCGCTATTGTGGTTACTTAGTACCGGATGAGGCTAGGAAGACCCAAATGGTTTGTGAAGGGCCTAAGGATGAAATATCGTAGGCAGCTCGTTCCGTTACAGCTTACGGATTACCGAGGCGCTGTGGATCGTGCGTATGCGATGGAGTTGGACATCGAGGAGTATGCTCAAAAGAGAACCTCGAGTACTATTAGAGGCAATGATGGTAATAGAGGGCAGGCAGCACCTCGCATGTTAGTCAAGGAAATATGCGTTCGGTGGCCGGAGTGGTGTTACTACTTCTACTCGAGGCGGAAGTGATGAGTTGATATGCAATTTTTGTATGAGGACGGGACATGCCGAGAATAGGTGCCGGGTAAATCAGAAAGTGTTTTGCTTGTGGCGGTGATCATGTTCGTAAAGATTGCCCGAGGATGAGAGTTAATGTCTGCAGGAGTACTAGTCAACAATCTAGTGGCTCCAAGAGAGATGGGATGGTCGGCCTAGAGTTTGAGGTCGTGTGGCGTGGCGGTTGGCCATTGCGGAGTTTTGAAACCTATCCAAAATAGGAAGGTATATCCTTGTATATATATATATATATATATATGTAAATTATACCGTGGCTACTATTACCGTTATTATGAGTACACGTTTTAATCGGTAGCTCATGTGCATTCATACATACATTATATGGTGTATTGTGTAATATTGGTTATTTGCTCGATCGGGAATAATACCCCAATGTGAGATCGATATATAATATGGTTTGTTTTGTGGATTACCGGTAGGTAATCGCACGTGGTGTATGGGTTCTTGTTTAGTCTATATATATGTAAGACTATGCTACATATAGAGTTGTGGTTTTGTGTGGTTATATATAAAATAAAAAAAAAGGGGCCATAGTATGTATACGTATGAATATATATATATATATATATATAGTATAGTATGAATTGTGTGATGATACTTAATTTGTTTGGTATTGTACTTGTATATTCTATAGAGATATGTTTAATATGATGAATAATATAATACCATATTATTGTTAGTGGTTATTATGCGAGTAGAATACATTCGATTAGTACGAAGGTTAAGTGCTGCGATTTATCGGTTGATTCCAGTTGCATGGGAGAGAATGACGCTTCATCGCAAGTATTGAGACGTTAACGTTGTATTAGAATGCTTAGTGTATGCATTGGTCGTAGACTTGGTCTAGAGCTTAAGTAAGGATAGTCTTGCGGAGTATAGACGTTACGAGTATCGATGGACGTGTTGATTCCTTGTGATTTCTAGTGAGTTATCTTGGTTGAGTGTACTAGGTACACGAGTTTTGTGGTAGCTATGATTGTTGTTTGCCAAGGTAATAGACCTTGTTACTTGATTTGATCTTATCAAATTATGTGCATTAGTTGCAGGAAACACCAACTTGATGCATTTACATGGTAGTATATTAAATTCTCATTTCATAATTATTATCTCTTGTTCATTCATTTCATTAGCATAGGAGACTGTTTGAAGGATGCTTAAAACTTTTTATTCATGAACCTTCGCATCCTTACGACGGAAACTTTTGAAGCTAATTCAAGTACCGAATTGGTGAGCAAAAGGTATTCGCCGTTGGACTAGGATTGGTAAGAATTAAGTTAGAAATTGACTATACCTGTTACCAAATGGAATGGACAGAAATGGAATGAATTTTCAAAACATTTCATTAATGTGCTCTTATATGTGTTCTTACCCGCGATTGGGAAATCGCGAGTGTGATTTACATGGTTTGAAATGCCGATTCGATTACCTTTAATTTGTTTGAGAATTGCTCCATAGGCAATTATTATTTCTTTTAACTTAGAATCTCTTGTGCTTGAATTTCGTGTTGAGCCCGAAACAAATAGTTTCGGTAGATTGGATGTTGAAATATCCTTGAATGTGTTCTTCATGTTGAAATTTGGATTATTAGAGTTTGACCCTCGTGTGTATTGTGGTTGAGTTCGGACCTAACGTTGGGTTGTATCATGATTTAGAATTCGGGACGAATTCTTTTTAAGGAGGAGAGAGTATAACACCCCGCTCCTTCGTTAGCTCGGTTTGCGTGCTATACTTGCACTTCTTCCTTTGTTGACTGTATGTTTGGTTTGCGAGAGGGTCTAGATGTGTATGAGAGACCACATTAAGACCAAAACACTATTAAGAGATGCCATATAGTTGTTGACTTGCTAAAGTCACAAGTCGTGACTCGACGATAGTCGGAATGCGACGCGATTGAGAGTTTACTTGCATTTTGTGTTCGTGACCTCGGTTTGGTCCTAGACCTCTATATGATGGCTTATTAACATGTTTAGATGTATTAGACTTCAAGTTGGAGGTGTTCCTTAAGTCTATCGATGATTTGGAAGCTTTGGAGATAGTGCTCGCCTCTATCGCGTAGTTCGGGATCGAGTCGCGTAATCGTCTCTCCTTTGGAATTCTTATTTCCCTAGTTGTTATTCAACTTTCTACGAGTATTCAAGCTTCTTCATTAGCCCTTAGACTTGCCTTAAAAGTCTCCTTTCAATGCATGTTCAATTGCTAGTTCATTCGTCGTTCCGGTTGAACGTTGTTGCACCTCTTCCCGGATTCGTTCCGAGTTGTTTCGGGGGTTGTTGTGAGTGTTATGTGGGAGTTCTAGACCAACTTTGAAAGGGGTTTGAACCTTGATTACTTTGGTTAAGTGTTTGGGGTCTTTTAGGTTGCATTTGGAGCCATTTTGGGTGCTGGCTTGCCCTCGCAAGGTGGAATGACCTTGCCCCCGCAAGGTAACCAGAAAATCACATGTTGAGCATCCAGGAAGATGCGGTCGCAGGGTGGGGACCATGCGACCGCAAGGTCCCCCGACTGGTTTTGCCTGCTTTTTCGCTTTTACGATTTTTACACCTAAACCCCTATCCAAAACCCTTTCTAAACCCCACCTAAACCTCCCTAACCCTCATTACTTATGTCCTAACATTAGTAACATGTTTTAAGAATGGATTAATGAGATATTTAGTGGATTAAACAAGCCCCAAAATCAGATTTTTATCAACCACAATGTGGTGACACTTGTCCCACTCGCTTTTAACCCAATATGAGCCACAATCCGAGAGTTTGACTCTCATTTCACACCCTCACTCTCCAAAAACGGGAATGGCTTCTCTCATAGTTCCTCCATGAGTTCTTGAGGGTCCTTCTTGACCTTCCATGGTTCCTCTTCTTCATTGCTCAAGCCCTAGCCATAGAATCGAAGAGCTCGACGAGTAGATTACTTCCAACTTCCAACCGATTACTTTCTCGCTTTTCTTTCTTGATTGGGGTTTGAAGGTAAGTTACTTCTTCTCTCTTTGATTTTGTACTCATTGATCCTAAGGAAAACAAACTCTATGCTATTTGAGGTCAATGAGTACACATACTTGCTTTGTGTGACTTTTAACTTGTGATTTGAGCATATGAACTTGTTAAGAGCATATGTAGGATGACTTCTATGATTGTTGTAGTATATTGTTACTCTTCATCTTGTGTCTCTAGGATTGTGAGCATGCTAGAAATCATGTTTACATCTTATTTGGGTTTATTGTGGAAATATGCCTATGATTGGGGCTTTGGGATGTATGAAGTCACTAGATATCATGAGTAGGATCATTTAATTGAAATTATGTGATTTATAAAATGGGTTATGAATTATGTTGGGCGTTGTTATGAATTCTAGGGCTTGAGAATCAAACCCGAATTATTGGAGAAATTATTGTTAATTGAAGTGGGTGTTAATGTTGAGATTGATGAATTGTGTAAATAATGAAACTTAGTATTTAGACTCAACGGAGTCATTATAAGTTAATAATGTGTTAGTAACCTTGGGTTGAAATCCTACGAAATTTAGGTTTCGTTTGACTATGATTATAATGAATTCTTGGGTTGTTAGGCTTGGGGAATCAAGCCCGAATGAACTTTGGGATTTTGTAGTATATATGAATGAAATGTTTAATTGTGGGTTTATGAAACCCATAAAGAATGAAATGTAGAATTAAGACTCAACGGAGTCGTTGTAAGGTCAATAATATAATAATGAGCTTTGGGTTGAAACCCTACGATGTTCGGGTCTTGCTTAGTTATGTTTGTGCGCATTCGAGTATCTCATTCGGTGTCCAATTGAGACACTCATGTTATAGAGACCTATTGGGAGTATGTTTAGAGCGTGCTCGTTAGAGCACGAGCATTAGAGACCAACCTATGATCTCGTATGCCCTTAAGAAGTGATTATTTGAACGAAGTTCTCTTTAGGGAATTTGGTCCGTGCACATGAAAGCACTTACGGGTTTTGACTATGGGTTAGTTTTGATACCCTTGAGATTGGCTTTGAGGAAGTCGAGTATATATGACACGCTTGAGACTATGGTTGAGTCCGTGTACCTTTAAGTGAAGCTAAAATGCTAAGTCTTGATTTATGATTGTTCTTAGACTAAAATAATAGTCTTTGATTTAATCTTGAGTAGAGGACTATAGTAGACCTCACGTTGTGATTTATTGAGCTTATAAGCTATTCTTGAATTGGTGATGACTTGAGGATTATGAATACCTCAATATGTGGTTCTTGAACTAAACTTACAAGTTAGTTGAACATGTTAAGTGTGTACATTTATGTGCATTGTTTATTGGGTTTTGTAGAGCATTATGACCTACTTGATTTGATGAGTCCTTCTGTGATGGACTTGGTCCTTATTGGTTTATTCAAGTAAATATCTACTTGAGCATCTTGATTTGAGTCCATGGCGCCTTGGTCGTTTTGTCAAGCAATGGGACGATTCATAGCCTTTGGAAACATTCGCTATGAATCGCCGCATTGGTACCCTTTCTCCTCACTATATGGCCAATAGTGGGATGTGGTCTCGATTAGCGCCACCTAGCCCGATATTGAGCTCCCATTTCTCATCCTAGGTTGGATGAATGTAACGAGGTACTCATTAAGAAAACCGATGAGTTGTGATCATTTGAGGATTGAAACCCGATTATGATCATTTGAGGGTTGGACCCATGGTTTGAATATTGAGGGCTAGGCCCGTATTCGTTTTACGTGTTTACGTATGAGCATTTATGTGAAAGATAATATGCTATATGGCTTATGTGAGATTATGTGCTTTGATAACTAAGTACATGTTTATTGTTGGTATACTAGTATGATGCCATGAATTTTTATATATGCTTGTGCATTATGCCATGCCATGACGTGATATGCCATACTATTTCATTTAGTAACTTACTGGGTCATTATGACTCACTCCGTGTGTTTGTTTTCCTTAGTGTGTGCGGTGATTCCGTTAGTACGCATGGCGGCTTCGGATAGTGATTTCTAGAAGGTGGTCTTCCGGGCTTTAAGCTTGGATTTATTTATTATTGTTATTATTGTTATTATGTATTTGTGACGAATGTAAAGTTATGTAGACTTTACTTGGGTAGATTATGTTAGTATTTTGTTATCGTATTATTTTGGGAGCCGACTTGCTTGGTCGAGCTGTTGTATCTCTTAAGAGTTATTCCTTTATTATTTCGAGCATGCTTTAGCTCACTCATTCTAGTATTGTTGGTATTGTCATCTCCGACGACGTTAGTCGAGAGACTTGGGTTTAGTTGTTAATATTTAAATATCTTATTCGTTTAGTTGATTTGTCCCTCCGGCATGTTGTAGCCGTTGAGTGGTTGTTTATCAGGTTGGTATTTTGTTGATTCGTCAGCTTTAGATTTGCCGATGGTTTGTTGCCCGTGCGCATTGTTGCGTCACGCGCGTCGTAGAATTCCCGAGAGATAGTTATCTCTCAACCTTGTATTCCTTGGTTTTTAATTATAGGCTTTGGTCCCACGTATGATTCGCTCGCAGGTGTTGATTTTTATTATTCCGTATTGCCGTTATGGCTTTACCTTCCTGTTCGAGCTTGATGGCTCATCTTTTGACTCGCACCATTATGCTTAGCGGGTGCTTGTTCGTCTTCTAGCTTGTCTTGACGGCACGACCTTGGGACTTCGCATTGGAGTCCGGGTCGGGCTGCCACATTGGACGTTCTTTTGGCTTTGGTTACCTTCCTTTATTTATACCAGGGTGTTGTAGGGGAATATGAGGTTCAATCCAAGTCAAAAACCCCATAAAGTTGGTTTTGGGGACCTTGTGGCCGCATTGGGTCTTCACCTTGCGTCCGCAAGGGTCTTGTTCTAGCTCTTCATGTTTCTGCCTACCTTGCGAAGGTAAGTCTTTTGACCTTACGGCTGCAAGGTGGCCAGATTAATCTTTTTGCGTCTTTCTCAATGTTGCACTTTGCACCCTTCCTCGAAATATTCACTAAAAGCTTCATAAATCCCTTAAATTCACCTAAAACCCTGAAACTCACAATATAGCTCAAAAACACATATCAGTAGCCAAAAGCCTCGTGGAATTGCTCATTTTAAATCATAAAAATACGATATAGACGCATAAAATACGTCTATCAATGCTTAATGCGAATCATGTATGGACTGTCGATGACTGTTGATGGGTGTGAAGGCTCCCCATATCCAGAAAGTTCATGTTCTTCACGGGAAAGGGAATACCATGTAGCCTACCTTTACAGATTGATGACACTGCATTGGATGCTCTTCTTGATGCACTTCATCTTCGTAGTCGGTCTATATTTTAATTTATTCCCTCGTTCTCTCTCTCTCACTGATGCGTAGTACACTTTCCCCTTCACTATGTTCCCTTGATCGACTCACGCCTGTAATCGTCGTTCGACGACATCCATGTGTGTCACGTCCCACCCCCCATGACCTCGATATCATTGGTAACCAAATCACCGACGAAATTCCAAACAACATTGGTCTGTTGAGTCGACTCACCGTACTCAACCACGTCGACAAAAAATCACTAGCACTATCCTTGCCTCAATCGTGATACATGAATCTTAACAACCTAATTCACCTTGATCTGTTGCAAGCTTTCGGCCGACATCATAAACTCTCCAAGATGAAGCCGAACCTTACTGAGTCAAAACCAACATATACCAGCTCACGGACTTTGATCTCCACTGAGGTATGACTAATCAAAAACCACCACAGATAATCTAGGATTATGGATTTCGCCATTGCTTCCAGATTTTCATAATAGGGCTCTTCACCTTCCGCAGCTATCTCAGACAGGAGGAGCATCTACCTCTACTCATCGTCTTCTATTCTATTCAGAAAATTCTACTACTGATGATACCAATCCTCCTACTGCTTCACTTTCAGCCTTGCATGCTAAATCAGCTACCAAGACAGCTAAACATGTGCTGCTACCTCGTACTTCTTCCAAACCTCTAAGGCCAGTCATCAAAAGGCAGAAAAAGCAGAAGCATATATTATAAGCCAAGATATCTCTCTACCACCTACTCAACAACCAATCTTTATTGATAATTCTTAGAACCTGCTCTTCCCTCTATTGATGTTCATGTAACCCTTGAATACCACACTCTTGTGCTACATCATCTTCAAACACAACTGAACTCCATTGTTCCCACATTAGAAGCACCATCTCTATTGAAGTTTAGGGTGCCATAGCCACTGGTGCTCCTTGCGAAGCCACTATGCATTATTGAAATTCCATTCTAGCTTTCCAACAAGATTGGGCTACAAAGCGGAGAAAGCTAAAGCTGCTATATTTAAAGCCCTCCAAGAGGAGAAAGTGCAGAGAGCAAAAGCTGACGCATATCAAGCAAGAGCTATGCATATCTACTAGAACTTAAATAATTAAGGAGTCAAGCAAAAATGAAATAAGCTGTTGAAATACATTCATCAGCGTGAACAAATTTAAATATTGCTTACTTATCTTTTTATATGTTCTGCTTCTACTAACATCTTATGCATGGATAAATGACTTTACATTTGCTTATACTTTATTTACTCTCTGCTTAAGATGAATGTCTTTAAGTAAATAGAAGGAGATTGTAGAAACTTGCATATCTTAAATTTACTTAAAACCATTAAGTTAAAACAACTAGTTTATATTTGATCAAATCCTTAAAACTATTTTACTTAGACTTTGTATCAAGTCTAAAATCTATCTGCTGAACCTTCAACAGATAAGATGCCCTCTATTGCTTAAATACATCAGATACCATTTTGACTTTGTTTAAGCAGCCTTCTTACTTACTTCATTCTATCTGCCTAAAGCATAAGTCATCAGCAACTAGCAGCTACTGATAACAGTGTCAAGGCCTGCTTATACATTCAATATTTTCTATCTGCTGAACATTGTATTCTATTGAAATATTTGACGTTCACACGCTTATATTAAATCTTTAAATGGTCATCTTTTTCAAACAAAAGAACTATTCATTTGTCTTGTCAATAGAATCTTAAATGTTCTTCATATATATCCTATCCTATCTAACCACTCTCTTTAATATTTCATGCTAGGAAATACTCTTTGTCTCTTACACTTTGCAAGATTTCTGGGCATTTAATGAAAAATCTTCATCATCATTTCTTTAAGAAATTCAAGATTCAACCTTGCTCTCTCAAACAGCTACAAACATGGATTTCTCTATAAAACATTTGAAGCAAGGATCGAAGATGACACCTTCGCAAAATTACGTGCACTGTGTTCATAAATTTCAAATCCTCAAAGCACATTGAAAGAGACAAACACCTTGAAGCCTTCATTTAAACTCAGAACTTCAATATTTCTTTAAAGAGCTTCTTCTCTCAAACACCAACTAGATAGCCTTACTCATATTATTCTTTTCTAGTTCTTATTTGAACAATCAGTACTGCTTTGTTTGTTCCTTTATTCTTTCAAATCTTTAAGGAACCTTTGATAGTTGCACGAGTTTGATTATTTAGTAATCATACTCCTTAAAAACTGATCCGTTAGTGATCACTTAAAATTTATATAATCTTAGTGTACTTCAAAATCCAAGTTTGCTAACTTGGTAGTGGACGTAGCAACTTATACTGTGAACCACTCCAAATACCGTACCTCTGTATTTCTATTGTTTTTACTGTCTATACAGTTAAGCAACTGTTATCTACTTAAGTGTTTAACAGTTGTATTTTTAAAGTTTTTTTACTTAGTTGTTAATGTACATTGTCTTTAAATTCAATCTATACTTAAATGATCAAAAGAAAATAAGAGAAAGTTTTTTAAACCATAAGTAGGATTTTTAAACTTACTATTTCCGTTGAAATTTTTAAAGGCTTTAAAAACAACCCCTAAAGTTTTTTAAAGACTATTCACCCCCTTCTTGCCTTATTTTGTTATCAACTGGACTTATAGGGATCAACCCGCAATTAATCCAAAAAATGTTTTGAAAAAATGCTGTGCCCATGGGCGAATCTAGAGGGTTTTGAGTGGCGCTCAAGCCCATGTCAAACTTTTCCCAAAACAAATAAAATTTACTCCCTTCGTTCTGGGTAAAGAGTCCACTATACTATTTTGAGGATTTCACTTGAAGAGTCCACTTTCAAATAATTATTTTTATCATCTTCATAACATTTTAACTTAACCCTCCATATTTGTATTAACAATTATTTTAACTCAAACCTTTTTGTAATTATGAACAATTTTAATGTTATTTATATATTAATAATTAGACTTTCAAACATGAACTATTTAAGTGAAATAGATGAAGTATTTCCCAAAGTCAGACGACAACCTTACCCAAGCAAAGAAATAATTCCACTCGGCTCGGTGCCATCTCCCACCAAAAGAAATAACAAACATGCATCTCTCATTCACTCGATAATCAATATATTTTCTAAGTCTTGAAGTTTAACTTTTTAAATTTCTAGGATTTGATAATTTAATTATACGATAAAAATGTAATATATTTGCATGTTAAGTTTGTAGTAACTTGATCACGCAAAATCTGTGGTGACCTTGTCGTTTTGTCCACGTAAGAAGCAAGGGTGACTGTTCTGTTCGGATGGTAACCTGGATAAGACAAAACAAACGCCGTTAAGGAGTTGGGAGTGCCCCTATTAGAACCCTTCGACGTGAGGATAAGATTTCCGCGTGATGTACAATAAATGTGTAACAATTATGACCGTTTATCTCTTGGATCCAGATAAGTGAATATGATAAGCGTGTTAGGATATCTGAAAATGGCTTACCTTTCAACAGTGGGGAATGTCTCCTATTTATACTTGATTGGCCTTGTGAGGTGGCAGCCTTTGATAGGGGAGCATGTTACGGCTGGTAATAAATGGTCTGTAGCCGTGTCAGGGATGATTGGACTGGGCGCTGTCAAGGAGTTGGTGATTGCGTGTGTTAGCTCCTTTGGGTTTTGGGAAGCTTCCTGTCAGGGCCGATGATCATTGATTGTTTTGCCGTGGTCGAGTGGATTGAGGGCAATGGCTTCGTTTCTTACCTCGGCTTAGTCTTACTTTGAAGAGTGTTTTTACCGAGCTTGCATTGGCTCGGCTGCGTCGCTGGCCCCCTTGATGGTTTTTATCATGAGTGTGTCCCGTAGTGGGGCCGAGGAGGATTTTTGAGGTTTCGTCCTTTCAGTGGCCCCCTACTTCTTGGCCGCATCTACCAACTTAAGGCCGAGAAGTATTTTCCTCGAATTCTTGGTGACGAGGTGACTATGCTAAGGTTGAGTATTATGCCTTTTTAGTGTTGATTTGGGGGCTTGGCGGAAGATAACATGACGTTTTTGAATAACTGTCCAGTCACGATGGTTTGTCTTTTCAATGTCTGATTCAGCATTAAATGCTTTTTGGGTGGCTTTTCGAATTTGAAAAGCTTTTATTGCCGTTCTTTTTCCTAGGGAAAAAATATCTCAGAAAAAACAATGCCGTTCAGTTAGGTGTTTAAAAACAACACGCGGGTTAACCTGATGGGAATGGATGCTCCGCTAGTTTGCGACGTCGTTTTAGGTAGGGATATAAGAACTTTTTTTTCTTTTCACTTTTCACCGTCTTACCATTTTTTCATGCTCCTCTCTTCTGCTCATCCCAGACGAATTCCGGCGACTCTTTCCGGCCATCCCTCCCGTCCTTCCTCTTACTTGTACCGTAGGTTTGCCTTTCCTTTCTTCAGTTTGGTTTTGGAGGTTTTTCTCCCAGTTTTTAATTTTCGTCGTTCTTGTTAATTTTTTCAGGCGAATCTTTGTTGTTTGTTAGGTTTTTCCGGCATCTTTTCAGACTTTGCCTCTAAGCACGGTATTGCTTTCAAAAAACCCTTTATCTTGCTTGTTTTCTTGAAGTATGTCCCATAGGTTCCCCTTTCCTGTGTTTTCGTCCTCCTCGTCCAGTAGCTCCTCCATGGAGTTGATAGATTACTGGAATAGGGTTATTCGTATACCACTGTCAGTTAGTAGCCCTCTACTTCCCCTTCCTAGTTATGTAGTCAGGTTTCCCCCTTGGCCGAGGGTGTCTCTAGTTCATCTCCTTGTGCCGAGGACCTTTCTCATGCTGAGGTCTCCCATCTTACTGTGATTAGCCCTCGTGCCAAAGTTCCTCTTTAGGCCGAGTCTAGTCCTTGTCCCGAGGTTCCTCTCCAGACCGAGTTGAAGGAGGATCAATTAAGTGACAACGAGGCTGAGTCTGTTCCTCGTGGTATAGCCTGGAGGGGTGTTGATGTGAGTGTGTGTTTGACCGAGGAGAGAGTTGTAGATAACACTATTTATGTAGAAAAAACTGTGGACCCTTTGAGCTTGGGTACTTCTTCTTCGTGCTCGATTTCCTTCGTAGATTCTGATGACGAGGGTCCGTTTCTAGAGTCAGTTTTTGGTAAATCTCTTCGTGGGGGCCCTATGTACTGGCAGTGCTGGGGTAGGTGGGTAGCAATCACTCCTTGGCAAGCGAGGTTCCTCCTCGCGAGCTTTGGAGTAAAGGTTAGTGTGCATTGGAAGTTTGGTGATGAAGTATTTTCTGCTTTTGACTACCCTTCTAGTACTCCGATGAGGGTGTTCAAGGGCAGAGGCCGTATTACGCTAAGTCTGATTACTCAATTTTTCACCAGGGAGAGAGTTATGCAATATCGTCAAGTTGAGAGGATTCTACATCGTCGGCGGCTTGGAAGAATGGCAAGTGGGCTCGAGGCTTCTGTGTTTGGACGAACTGTTAATGATGGTGAGAGGGCTCCTCGTTTCTTGAGGCCTTTTGAAAATAAGATAGGATCTCACGATGGAGAGGAATGGTCTCGTATTTATGGCTCTGATTTTTTCTGGGGTTCGGTCCTTGATCCTGCCTTGGGTCTTCCCGAGTTGTGCGGTCTTCGCAGTTATGTGGGCTTATATTCGAGTCTTTTTGAATTATCGGGGCTGCGTCTTCCCCTCGATCCTTTTATTTGTGAGTTTTTGATCCAGACGAGCTCTGTTTCATTGGACCTGACTCCTAACCTGACCCGGGCCTTGGTCAGTTTCATAATTTACACCCGATCGAAGAGGCTCGAGCCCACCCTCTTACTTTTCTGTTACTACTATAAGGTCAGCATTTCGATGAATTAGTTAACTGCTCTGAGGCATTCACAAGGGTTTCCTTTGTTGGCCAGTTTTGGGAATAAGGATCATCGGTGGTCGGAGAAGGTGATTCTAGTTGAGTCGAGTCGAGGATGGAATTTTGAGGTTCCCGAAGGAAAACCTCATGAACTTTTGAAGACTAAGAGTCTAAGTGCCACCGATCAGGAGATAAAGAGTGCTATCGAGGCCCCCTTGCTCAATGCTAAGGGGGAGCAACTTCGTTCCTACAACTGGAAAGCCATAGTTGGGGATGAGGGCCTGTTGTCCAAGTTTAGGGTTTCTGCTGCCGACGTCGAGGGGGTCGAGAGGGCTTACTCGATTTTGAGTATGTGAGCCGAGATAACTGGGCCCTTCATCGAGGATGGGTGTTTGGCTCAGATTGTTCAGAGTGTAGGGGTATAGATGGGCCTGGCTACCCCGTGCCAGCTTAATACTGTTATTTATGCCTTGTTTATTTCTATCTTTTTGTATGTCCTCTGTTTTACTTCTGTCTTTTTTGGTTTCATATGCGAGCCTTTTTACTTGTTGATATGGGCTTGACTCGTGACGCTATCATGGCCTGGAAGAACGCCGAGATGGAGAGGAGGGAGGTCGAGCTGAAGGCCTCACATGAGCGAGCTCTAGCTCACGGCGGTCCTGAATCCTTGCCGTTGGTCGACGTTTTGGAAGATCCCTCCAAAGCAACGGTCGTACCTCCTCCGGTGGCCCCTAAGGCGAAGAGCAAACAGCCCTCCCTAATGCTCCAAGGCCCAAAAGATAAAGGCTCGACCTATCTCGTGGCCAGGCCGCACCTTCCTCAATTTCTACCGAGATAACTTTGGTCTTGACCCCTGATGACATTCCTTCTGCCGAGGATGCTAACGATAATGACTACATTCTCGGCCATCTCTGTAAGTTGGCCAATTCATTCCCTCCTTCCTTTGTCGGTTATGGTCGAAGACTGATGGGACAGACCGTCCCTACCGAGTCCGTGGAGACACTCGTTCCGCTTAAAGGGTTTCAGCTGAACAATCTTAGCGCTTTGGTGATTAGCGAGATAAGAGGCCCCCATTTGGCTCCTGGTTTTTTGTTGGTTTGACTTTTGAGTGTTCATCTTTTGACTTTCTTGTTTTGTTCTTTCAGCTCGGCATTTGTCTCGCTGCGTATGATGCCAAATTGGGCCAGGCTGCATAGTCCGTGTTTGCCCTAGAGCGGGATTTGGTGGGTGTTAAGGGGAGTGTTCGTCCTTAGCTGAGAAGATAATATCCCTTGAAGGTGAGCTATCGACCAAGAAGGATGAGATCTAGAACCTCTTGGTTGAGAAGATAGCCTGGTTGGGGAGGGAGAAGGTGTTGCAAGGAAGGGCTGACGAACGAGATTAATTGAAGAGAGTGGCTGCTGATCTCGAGGCTAAGCTGGAGGGTTTATCGAATGAAAATGCTCGCTTGCAAGCTGAACTGGCCTTGAAGCCCGATAGCGAGGAGGTCTTGGACAAGTATCAAGGCTCGCAGGCATACGAGGAGGAGGCTCTGGATTACATGGAGAGGAGCCGAATCTAGACTTTTAGGGCTGCAATTGCGGTCGATGTGCCATTGCCTGAGGTAGTGTAGTTGGCTGGCCTCGTATCATATGGCCCGGAGTGCCGAGGTGTCTCATCTCTCGTTCCTTTTGATGAAAGCGAGTTGAGTGAGATAAAGGTGGCAGACCTCTCGGCCCAGGCTCTTGAATGGCTACCCGCTCCTGCCGATGTGGGGAATTTGTTTGCCCAGAGGGTCCATGAACAGATCTAGTTCAAGGAGAGCTATCTCTTATATGCGGTGTCGGGGGCTGTTTTTTCATCTTCTCAGGCTGGGTATGTCGAGGACCGACTCATGAAGGAGCTGGAAGGCCAGAAGACCAGTCGAGATGAGCTATCTCAGCGGTAGTGGGAATCTGAGCGAGTGGTGGCTCGTGAAGAGGAGATGAGGGAGTAGTGCAGTGTCGCAGGGTTGTTTCGAACAAGATACCATTTATGTTTTGTAATTAATTTTTGTAGTTTTTATTTGGTATTAATGTTGTGCCTCATTTTCCCTGATTTTTCGCTTATATTATTTGTATTTCGAGGTGCTTCATTTTGCTCTGTTTTGTTTTTTTGAAGGCGTTTAGAGCTTGGCCTCTCCTCGGCTAGGCGAGGAGATTTTGAAGGCATTAGAGCCTGGCCTCTCCTCGGCTAGGCGAAGAGGTTTTGAAGGCATTAAGTGTGGTGTGTGTAGAAGACATATGTTTGACAAAGACTTCTCCTTTAAACGAAAACATGTAGATTACTGATAGTACATTTTCAAATGGTCTGAATGCCATGGATTTTTTAGTGGGGTTCCGTCTGGTTTTGCGAGCTTATAGGTTCCAGTCCGAATGATACCCGTGACCTGGAATGTCCTTCCCAGTTGGGCGAGAGCTTGTTTCTTCCTGGCTTGTTTCCAGTGACCTCAATTTTTCTCAACACTAGGTTGTCGATCGAAAATGTGTGAGGATTCATTCTTTTGTCATGATGAACCTTGGTAAGCTTTTTGTAGTTGATTGCTTTTAGCCTAGCTTCCAACCTTATTTCTTCAAGGTAGTCAAGGTCTAGCTTCTTTGACTCCGTGTTGGTTTCTTCATCGAAGTGTATGACTCTTGCCGTAGGTAGGGCCATTTCTACTAGGGCCATGGCCTCGGTCCCATAGGTCAAGGAAAACGGTGTTTTTTCTGTTGAACCTCGACAAGTTGTTTTGATAGCCCATAGAACGGTGGGAAGCTTCGAGCCAAGCGCCTTTCTTCTCGTCTAGCCTTCTTTTTAGGGCATAGCGGATTTGTTTATTTCCTGCCTCCGCTTGGCTATTTCCTTGTGGGTGAGCTACTGCGGACTTCCAATGGCAGACCGCACTTTCCTTGCAAGTGAAGTCGATGGCCCTTTATTCAGTGATGCTTGCTAGGGGCTTCACTTCGATCCATTTTGTAAAGTAGTCTACTGCCACTATTACAAATTTGTTCTTGCCTTTTGCTAGAGGGAATGGCCCGATCAGATCAAGGCCCCACATATCGAATGGTCATGCTGCTACCACAGGGGTTTGGGGTGCCGAATGTAGCCTCGGGATGTTTGCGAATTTTTGACATTTGTCACATTTTTGAGCATATACCTCAGCATCCTTTCTCAATGTGGGCCAATAGTACCCATGAAAGATGATTCTCTCGGCCAACGTTTGAGCTCCCAGGTGATTTCCACATACCCCTCCATGTACCTCGGCCAGTAGTTCTTGTGCGAATTCTGGGCAAACACACCTTAGGAGAGGCTTTGTGAAAGACCGTCTGTACAGTATATCTCCGATTACTGTGTATTTGACTGACCTTCTCGCCATGGTCCATCCTTGCTCTTTGTTGCTGGGTAATGCTCCTTGGTCGATGTATTTTTTGATATCGTCGATCCAACATTCTGTTGCTTGCTATAACATCATCATTTTTTCTTTATCAATGGCCGGGGTAATGAGGATTTCGATCCATGTTTCTGGAGGGAGCTCGCCGAGCTCGCTTGTGGCTATTTTGGAGAGATAATCAGCTTTTACATTTTCATCTCTTCCTATTTACTCTAGTTCCCAGTATTCGAATCGGGTGAGGATGCTTAGGGCGAGCTCTTTCTATTTGTCCAGTATTGGGTGGTTGAACCCATAATCCCCCAAAATCTGCTTCACGACGAGTTGGGAGTCGCTGAAGATTAGGATTTGAGTTATTCCCATTTCAACAGCTAACTCGGCACCTGCTATTAGTGCTTCGTACTCGATAACATTATTTGATGCTGGAAAGTTGAGTTTGAGTGCTTTGTTGGTCTCTGTCCCTTCTGACGCCGTGAGTAGGATGCCTGCTCCGTTTCCATTTTTGCTTGATGACCTGTCTTCGAACAATGTCCAGGGCTGAGCTGGTCTTTTTGGCCAAGTCAACTCTCGCCTGGGCACTTACTCGTTCGTGGGGGATTCAGGGTCTGGTGAGGGGCTTTTCTCCTCTACCGAATTAAATGAGGTTTCTGCAATGAAGTCTACTATGACTTGAGCTTTGATTGATTTTCTCGGGAGGTAGATGATTTCATGCTCTGTTAATTCGACGGCCCATCTTATCATCCTCCCTACGACATCTGGTATGTGTAGGATCCTTCATAATGGTAGATCGGTGTACACCCCTATCTCGTGTGCTTTGAAGTATGAGCTTCCTCGCCGTCATCATTAAGGCGAGTATCACTTTTCCTACCTTCATATACCTTGTCTCGACCCTGGTGAGTGCATGGGACACATAATAGATGGGTCTTTGGTGTGCCCCTTCTTCTCGCAGTACGACCGATGCTATGGCTATGTTCGTAGCCGAGAGATAAACGTAAAGTCTCTTTCCTGGTACGGGGAAACTGAGGAAGGGTAGACTACCGAGATATTTTTTGAGCTCGGTAAAGGCGAGGTCGCATTCCTCATTCCACACAGATTTCTTTGCTCCTCTTAAGACTTTGAAGAAAGGGAGACTTTTTTCTGCCGATCTTGAGATGAACCTTCCCAGGGCCACAATTCTCCCGTTCAACTGTTGTACTTGCTTGATGCACTTTGGGGCTTTCATTTCAACCAATGCTTTAATTTTTTCGGGGTTTGCCTTTATTCCTCGTTCATTCACCATGTACCCCAAAAATTTTCCCGTTGTTACGCCGAAGGCACACTTGGTGGGATTGAGCTTCATTTTGTTTTTTCTGAGGTTTGTAAATGTTTCCCTGAGGTCATCGATGTGGCTAGATTCCCTGGTTTTGATCGCCATATCGTCTATGTAGACCTCGACGTTTCTTCCCAATTGATCCCCGAAAACCTTGTTCACCATTCACTGGTAGGTGGAGCCTGCATTCTTTAGGCCAAACGACATCATGTTGTATCAGTAGAGAGTGCCTGCTTCTCGAAAGGCCGTGTTTCGTTGCTCATTTTTCCACATTCTAATCTGGTGGTATCCTGAATAGCCGTCCACAAAGCTCAAGATTTTATAACCCGAGATAGAATCAACCATTTGGTCTATTCTTGGCAGTGGGTACCAGTCCTTTGGGCATGCCTCGTTCAAATTGGTGAAATTGACGCACATTCTCCACTTCCTATTATTCTTCTTCACAATCACCACATTTGTAATCCACGTGGGGTAATGTATTTCCTTTATGATTTCAACTCGTAACAGTTTGGCTATCTCTTCTTTGATTGCCTCTTGCTTTTCGGGGGAGAACTACCTCAGCCTTGGCTGGATGGGTGCAAATGTCGGGTCGATGCTCAGTCGATGGACCGCTACCTCTTCGGCTATGCCTTTCATGTCCTCGGCTTTCCACGTGAAGATGTTTGTGTTGCTTCTTAAGAATTCAATGATTGCTCTCTGTTCCTCGCCTGCTATTTCCATCCCCACTTTGATTTTTTGGTCGGGGTAGCTGATGTTGATGATGACCTCTTCGATGTCCTCCAAAGGCTATAATACCGGGTGGTCTCGTATATCGAGGCTATCGATTTCAGATTTTTCACCCTCGGCCGTTGAAGGTCCCTTTTCCTGGTGCAGGCTGGTTTCCCCGGCCCGCCTTGATTGCTATTGGGTGAAGCTTTCTGTTGAGTCCTCGAGCTCGCTTGACAACGTGCTCGTCCTCCCTTTGCTCGTCCCCTTCTTACCTCTTAATTCTTTTTTCCGCTTCTCTCTTCTTGTTTATGAGGTATTCCAATGTAGTTCTTGCATCATTTTTTAGGATTCCTACCCCACTCGAGGTCATGTATTCGCTTCTGGTAGTGTCTCCCCCCCCCAAGGTCAACTTTGAGAGCTACGGTTCCTTTTGCCGACACTTTATGGCCCGTGAATCCTTCCAATTGGATTCGGCTTGGCGTGAGGTGAGAATCGCCGAGCTCTAGTGCTAGAAAGCATTTGTAATACATCACGCCTCTTCCTGTGCCTGTATCCACCAACATTCTTTTGACGAGGCTGTTGTGGATCCCAATTTGCAAGGTTAATGGATGTTGTCGAGCTGTTGTATTAACGACTAGTTCGGCATCTCTGAACACTATTTCATGCTCAATGACCCCTTCCATCATGTTGTCGATCGAGTTGTTCAAGCTATTGATCGCATTTTTTAATTGTGTGATACTCTAAGCCTCTTCTCGGATGGTGTTGACCACTAGTCTCTTACTTGGCTATCGATTGTCGCCCCCCCCCCGGAGCCCTCGGTCCGGGGGCACGATTGTTTGGCTCTCATGTTTTGAATCTCCAATCTCCCTCGTTAATGACCCGCTGTATAGCTCTTCTGAGCTGGATGCATTCCTTCGTTAAATGGTCAATCTTATTGTGGAAGGCGCATCTTTTTCTCGGATTTCGGGTCTCGAGGGGTGATTTCATGGGGTATGGTGGTCGTATCTTGGTTTCCGTCAGGAGAACATTCATGATGTGTTCTCTTGATGCATTGAGAGGGGTAAAGTCCTCTAACTCGTTGTCTCGTCTTGGGCACCTGATTTCGTCGGTGAACTTTGCACCTCGTTCCTCCTCCCTCTTCCTTACAGGGTGGACCTCGGCTTGTCGAGGCCTTCCTTGGTCTTTGCCTTTGTGGCCCTTGTCTGTGACGAGTGGCTGCTCGGCAACATTAGTTACGCCTGAAGAGGACGTGACTGGTCACAAGTTCGTGGTGGTCATGGGTTGCTCGCCATCCAGAAGAGCCACTCTCTGTGCTGCTAGGAACATTTCCCCAATTATGTCCCGAGGTCTCATGAGCAGCTCGGTTCGGCAATTTCCTCGCAGCAGGCAAGCTCAAGTACATTCTTATCGAGGTATCAGGGATATCCGGTATTTGGTCTAGGACCTCCTTAAATCGGGACATGTACGCGAGCACTGTTTCTCCGAGCTCTTGCTTCACACTGCACAAGTCTGTTTCGCTTTTGGGGAGGGCACCTGCTGAGGCGAACTTTTTCAGGAAGGCCCCTTTAAATTCATCCCAACAGGTGATGGAGTCATGGGCTAGCCCATTGTACCACTGTTGGGCCTACTTTTTTAGTGTCCCTGCAAACACCAAACACCATATGTCATCGAGCCTTGTTGTGATGATCATTTTTAGCTCGAATCCTGACACGTGATCCAGGGCAGTCGTTGTCCCATTTTAATCTTCAAAGTATGAGATTTTTATTTTTTAAGGTACTGTCGCTTCCCTGATTTGCTTTATGAAAGGGCCTCCTATATTTTTGATGCCTGCGTTTGTTCGAGTGCTCTGTCGAGCTTCCAATTTTTCCATCCATGCTCATATCTTGGCATCCGTCATGGGTTTATCACCTTGTGCCGAGCCTATCGCCTGTGTGGGCGTCCCGTTGGCCCCTATGTTCGCTTGAGCTTCCTCGATTTCTTCTTCGGCCACGTTTCTTACTGGGGATCCCAGGCAAGGCTCCTTAGCGAGCTAGCAGGAAGGGTGTGGTGATTTGGAGGGACCTTTGTTGGTCGAGGCCTGAGCCCACGGCTGAGATTCTCCTTCCTCGCTGCGAGCCGGGTGATTTTCTGTTTCGGGGGGAACCTTAGACGAGAATGGAAGCTCATTCTTGAACCTTCAGCGACAACTCTTTTTCCGAGCCTTGATTTGACGTTGGTGGTAAACCTCGCCTTTTTGGTTTTGTTGTTCCCACCCTTTGCCAGATTGAGTTGGAGCGAGCTTGTGAGCTGTGCACGTTGATCACGGGCTATGGATCAGGGACTCGGGCCACCTGTCATAGCTCGTGCATCCTGGCCTTGGCCTCTTGTATCTTGGTGTAGATGGTCCGTTGGTGCACCCAATACGCGTATTCTCTGTCGATTTGATCTTGAGTCATTGGATTCTTTGTTTTAGTAGGGGGTTGCTCTTCCTCCCCATGGGCATTTGACGACTCGATATCCGTTAAGCGACCATCCATGTGGTCTGCCTTTGGCTCTTTGTTCTTATCATTGAAGATTCGTTTCGCCATTGCGAACCTCCTCTGAGCTCTTGGTGACATTTCGGGTACCGAGGGGTCAGAGTCTTGCCTCGTCGAGAGAGCATGACCCTTCTCACCTCTTCCCTCGTTGTGCCCCGCGGGCTCCTTTTCCAAATGATTTGACGTAGCGGGTGTGATGTTTTTAGAGGTTTGTTTGTTGGATTTCACCATCTCTACTTGTTAGTGGACACGGTGTGGCTGAGAAACTTAGCGCTTCCCGGCAACAGAATCAAACTGATCACGCAAAATCTGTTGTGACCTTGTCGTTTTGTCCACGTAAGAAGCAAAAGTGATTATTTTGTTCGATGCTAACCTGGATAAGACAAAACAAATGGCGTTAAGGAGTCGGGAGTGCCCCGACTAGAACCCTCCTGCGTGAGGATAAGATTTTCGGCGTGATGTATAATAAATGTGTAACAATTATGACTATTTGTCTCTTGGATCCAAATAAATGAATATGATAAGCATGTTAGGATATCTGAAAATGGCTTTCCTTTCAACAGTGGGAATGTCTCCTATTTATACCTGATTGGTCCTGTGAGGTGGCGGCCTTTGATAGGGGAGCATGTTACGGCTGGTAATAAATAGTCTGCAGCCGTGTCAGGAATGATTAGACTGGGCGCTGTCAGGGAGTAAGTGATTGCGTGTGTCAGCTCCTTTGGGCTTTGGGAAGCTTCCTGTCAATGCCGATGATTATTGATTGTTTTACCGAGACCGAGTGAATTGAGGGCAATGGCTTCGTTTCTTACCTCGGCTTAGTCGTACTTTGAAGAGTGTTTTTGCTGAGCTTGCATTGGCTCGGCTGCCTTGCTGGCCCCCTTGATGGTTTTTATCATGAGTGAGTCCCGTGGGGGGTCGAAGATGATTTTCGAGGTTTCGTCCTTTCATAACTATTTTTAGATCCTTCAATTTTGTACAATTTTAGTCCCAAAATATAGACATTTAATTTAGTTATTTAGTCGTTATCTTTAAAATATTTAAAAATATAGTTTTTTTGTGTGTTTAATATAAATTGTATATATTTGTGTTTCGTTTTGGTTTAGTTTATTTTCCTTTAAAATGATTTGAATATTGGTCTTTAAAAAATGATGATGTTTATGATGTTAAAAAATAATAAAGGATGTGTTAAGTTATGACAATTAACTATTACGCTTGGTGCTTGCCTTTCAACCATAGCATTACCATGTTATGCTTGAAAATGTTGTTAAAGATCAAGCCCACGTAGTATTTAAATCATACAAAAGTTATAAGAAAATGTATGACAGTAACCTCTCAACATCATTTCTTTCTAGAGTTTCAAAATTGCAATTTTCATGCTCATTCTATGATTTCGGCATGTCATTTTATTATTTTGACCATTTTCGGTTCTAATGGAGAATAGGGTTTGGCCTAAAATCGAATACAGTTGGTCTTTATTGCAAGCGGGGGTGTGGCCAAGGATTCACAATTGGATTACACAGCCATTCAAAAACACAAAAAAAAAAAAAAACCTAATTAAGTCGTTCATCTATTAGGATTAGGTTATCCCAAATTCACTTGAGTATTATGACGTTCTTCATGCCTTCATCATTTTTCAACTTTCAAGCAATTCAAAGTAAACCCAACATAAATTTACTAACAATGCAACTGCACACCTGAAACGAGATAAAACATGAAGGCAAAGACAATATAAACTTGAAACAAGAAAAGATTTAGTATTAGAGTGGACCCAGATTCAGCCTTTCATTTGTTTGTTCTCCAATATTGTTACTCGATGTACCAATTCCTGATTCACATCTGGGTGGGCGGCGCCGTCTACGATTCATGCAAGGTTGAGCCTCTAGCATTTTACGAAGCTCAATCTGCTTAGCTAGATAAACTTGAGAAGCCTCTGCAGCTGTATCATATGTCCCCAACCAAAGCCAACGATTCTCTAACGGGTCATGAATCTCTGCACACCACCTGCCTGATGGCCGACGGCGAGCCCCCGGAATTTTCATCCCTATTGGTGTTTTCTATCAACCTTTTTTTACATGGCTTAGGTGGTCTAGCTTTGCTGGATTTCTGACAATGGTTATCATTGGCAGAGGAGAAATTGGTGACGTTAGGATAGGTTACAACGGATTGGATCTTTTGGTTTTGGAAGGGTATGGTTTCATTTTCATTTGGTTTCACTCTTTTTTTGCTGCCGCTCTCACTTTTCTTACCAACCTTAGTATTTTCCAAGCCTTTCCTCACTCTATTTGGCTATGATCTGCAGGGTACACACTATAACACATACACGCACTATATTTATAGGTAGATGTTTCTGTATAAAGACAAAATTCAAAAAAGAATCTTGCCGTTGTAGAAACATATGTACAGTCTAGAGAGTTGGACATTAATTTAGGTTGTAATAGTATTAGCAGATAATTAACGAGGAGATGAATTAATTGCTCTCAAATTTACCACTAATTCTATAACTATTGGCATAAAAAAAAATTAAAATTAATACACTACATCAAGGAACCCCTAATTATTTGGGTATCAAAATCGTCTATCCCAACCCCGGTCACATTTCATATTTAATTGAATCTCAGTCATACATGTCTTCTTTTAAAAAGAAAGTTTACTAAAATAAACGGTTGAGATTCAATGAGATATAAAATATGACAGGGGTTGGGATAAACGATTTAGAGCCCTCATTTGGTGCAAAAAAAATGGTACTCCTTAGGTATCCATGACGTTACGCCGTTTGCTAACATGTATTCTACGAGTAGATTTTAAACATTTACTCATAAAATTTCATTTTTAAAAATGACCCTAACATTGTATGTTTATTAAGGGTGGATTGGACACATATTAAGGAACATTATTAATCTTTTGATATTAGTAAATTAAGGAGATCAGGGCATCTAATTAATTTCAAGATGACGATAACTATTTATGTGATTATTCTCTTAAATTTCATAGATTATACTCTCTCAGTTCAAGGAAATGAGTCCACTATTTCATTATAATGTTTCACTTAAATAATCTACTTTAAAAAATTAAGGCATAAAAGTGATATTTTATTACTAATAACTATTAAAAATGTCATTTTCTTAAAAAGTTTAACTTTCAAACGGAGACTTTTTGTTTCGAAACGGAAGGAGTATATACTTTGTAACTCTTTTATCGTCGTTTTATTCACCAAATTATATGCAGTAGCAATCTGGTAAGCCTAAATCTGATTTCTCAAATATTACTAATGAAAGTTAATTGCAAGAAATTATTGCAAACAACAATTTGTTACAATTAAGATATTAGTAATATCCGGACTAAATATTGTTAAAAACTTATTGCAATTAGGTACTAAGATATTAATACCACTCCTTATTAATAAAAGTTGTTTGTGATGCAACTATTTTTTTAAAAAGAAGGGATATAATCGTGTCAGTACCTTTTGGAGAAATTATAACATTTCGGTCCACTTTCTTTTTATTCAACCGGTTAAGTACACTTTTTGAGGTAAAACATTGAAGATACCCTTAATGAAGGAAATACATGCGTACAATTCCCACCCAAAATTAGGCATTGCAATGAAAAATCTGGACATCAGAATAAATATTATACTTGGGACGGAAAAAAGTGATGTTGGGAATGAAAAAAATTTTTTTAAACTTTTCCTTTCTCTCTCTCACACACTCTCATTATACATTCCTCTTTTTGACGTTGGGAATGAAAAAAGTGACGGTGGGCATCTCTTTATGCATTTCCCTCTTTCCTCAATTCCATCAATCTCTCTCTCTCTCTCTCTCTCTCTCTCTCTCTCTCACTTCCTTTCTTATTTATTTGGACACCACAATGTAAATATTTGGCATCACAATATAAAAATTAGGCATTGTTCTAAATTTGGACATCGCAATGCAAAAAACCCACCCAAAATTGGGCATTGCAATACAAAAATTAGGCATCGCAATGCTCAAATTTAATTAAAAAGCCCTAAATCAATGGTTAACTGGCCCCAAATTAATGCATATATTGCAAAAATACTTCGATGGTCAAATCTTAAAGCACCGAACCCACTTTACTTCCATACTGACTACTAATAAAGAATAGCAATGATCCGATGCTTTCTTTCTTCTTGGAAATCTACACTGCGCTTCACCAGCAATTGCTTTTATCTTGAATTGGAAGTCGCTTGAGCTATTGCTTTCCATTAGACCTTTGTACTTCATCATCATCGATCGATTCAAGCAAATTACTAGAGCTTCTACGGAAAGATTTCCATCTAAACATACAGTTGACACATAAGATAAGGTTGAGTAAAGTTAGAGAAAACAAAAGCGATATATCCAGAGTGACATAAAATTACTAGATCTTCTCAAACTGGCGTCGTGTCATCGGGACGGGCAAGAGTACTAGTAGATGTTTATAATATATCTATCTGGCAACACAATATAAAACATATCAACCATGAACATTATCCTATAGTTGTCTTCCAATTTCATCCCTTAACGCATACATTTCTCTGATTCGACACTGAGAAATATCTATTTGAATTGGATTTTGAGAATTATTTACAAGAACTGGACCAACATCGCCATACTCATCAAATAAAGGATCCATTATATCTTTTGTGAGTCGCCTTATGAAGTTATGAATTGTGCAACATGCAATAGGGATGTACTTTTGAGTACGCACCGGAAGAGGAGACATTTGCTTCAAAATTGGAAATCAAGCTTTTACCACTCCGAAACAACGTTCTATCACATTACGCAAGGATGAATGACGATAGTTGAGCAACTCTTCTACTCCCATTGGTTGCCTACCACGATAATCATTTAAATGATATCTTTATCCACGTTATAGTAATAAAAATCCTGGCATGTTTTTGAAACCAACATCTACAACATAGTACTTGCCTGCCATCATTAAGATTTATTATATATAAATATTACTAGAGAATATACATACACGCGCACACTTGATTTCTTAAAAAATACCTGGAATTGGCATTGGAAATCCATATTTTGACCTAGTTGCAGCTTCAAGAATTATTCTCAAATCATTTGCATTTCCCTCTCGACCAGAGATAAGAAAGGTAAAACACATGTCGAATGAACATACACAAACTATATTTTGTTCAATTTTTTTTCCACGATAAAAATTTGATCAGTTATTGGGACACTTGCTGAGATGTTTGTTCCATCAATAGCTCCAACACAGTCCTAAAAATAGATGACTTGTCATATTTAGATTATCCATGATAAACTTGAACCTACTATTAGAGTAAAAAATAAACATTTACCTGAAAAAATGGATAATATCGCCGGTCATGCCTAATTTCAAGGGGTACAACATTTTGATCATGGGGAGTGATTAATGATACACCAAGTTTGCACACCAGTTTCAACACAAGATTGAAATATTTTGATATTGTCTGCCCAGAATGCTGAAACAATTCTGCTGCTATACGATTTCTTTGATTATGGGAAAGAACAAAGTGAAAACATTGCCACTTGTTGTAACGATCCGACCCGGATTCCAACACGAAATCCCAAGGTCGTGCCGCTGGAACTAACATAAGAAAAGGACAAGCACTTGTTAAACAGTAGTGCAAGTCGAACAGTCGAGCTAACACGCTCTAAACATGAACATAAAGCCGCACTAAAATACGGTATTTCAAAAATCTAATCAGCGGAAGCAATAAGGAAAGAAGTCCCAAGCATGAAGCTCGAAACCAACGCCAATGAAACCAAGAGACACATTATCTTTCAAAGGAGGAAAAACAAAACTCGCGTGTCGCAACATTGCAGACGCTGAACAAACCATCGGCACTCCAGGCCGGCGTTTCAACAAAGAACCAACCTGATATAACAATTACCCAATGGCTAAAGCATTCCGGGGTCAACCAACAACTATAACAAATAGAATAAAGAAATGCCCCAAAGCTACTGCGTGCCCGGGAGACAACTGAAATAAATACGAAAACCACGGACTAGGCACGACACAAAACGTCGGCCCAAGAAAGAACCAATACAAATACCCAAGTATTCTACCCGACCGTAAAGTCTAAATAACTTTACAAAATGTCGATCTCACAAGAATAACAAAGTACATGACATCAATGACAATGCTATAAAGGAACAGGACTCCACAAGCTACTACTCGGGAAAGTCGGCTGCTACAAACACGAACCACACGATCTAATCTCGATCTATCGATCATGCAAGACCGCCACGATCACGATCTACTTGACCTCAATGCAGCTATCGCCATTCGAACTAGAAACAAAGTACGGGATGAGTCATAATGACCCGATGACGCTACTACAATATATATGCAACATATAATTATGTAACATAAAAATAATCATGATGTCATTTAATAAATGATAGAAAAACTCGTGAAGAGGCATCGTATCGTTTCGATACTCCACAAGATAACCATTTCTTATTACTTACTAAACCGTCCAAATGAACCAGAGTGTAATTCCCTGTTCAAACACAAATCAAATGAATTAGAAGGTAGTTCCCACAAAACATCATATGTAAGTATACATATCATTATATATACTAATCAAGCTATTCATATTATTACCACGTGTGAGGGTGCATAATTATATATATATATATATATATCAGTATGTATATCTCTATATATACATATCAAATCTCCCATATAATCATCATACATAAGTGTGCATATCTATATATATACACACCAAGTCTTTCATATATATATATATATATATATATATATATATATATATATATATATATATATATATATATATATATATATATATCATATATATATATCATATATAAGTATGTATATCTCTATATATACATATCAATTCTCTCATATATTAGTCATGTATAAGTGTGCATATGTATATACACATCTCAAGTCTTCCATATAACATCAGCCAATACAAACATGGTCAATAAGATTTCATGTTCACTAACACTTTGTTATCACATAAGTGCCCATAGTAAGCCACATAAAGGATAGAGAAGATACCAAATCACTTTCGTTGTATTGCTCACTGTTAAACATATCGTGCCAGTGATACCCGTGGTCAGGTATCAAAGTACCGAGCTCTCTTCTCAGGTCTGAGCTCTCTACTCAGGAAAAGAGCACTAGCCAATGCGCTCTTTTGGTAACGACAAAGGGGGCTACTTCCCCACTGTAGCTAGTAGTAGAGGTGTGTGTGAAACCCGAATCCGGTACGGCGATACATTGCAACCATGAATCCCATAATTCGTGAAAACAATGCATCGTCCCACCATCATCATGAAAACTCAAGTAATGCCAGCTGGACTTATATGCAATGCACAAATAGATGTTTACTTGCTAATTCTCAAGTAGATATAATGATCTACTAAACTCATACGATTATGCACATTGTTACAATAATCCCAAAATCACAAGAGGAACTCATTTGAGTCTCTAAGTCATAAGTGTCAAGTTGTCCATTCTATTCAATTCAAGTTCCAAAAGCTAGTAATCTAGTAAAAGAGAATATAAATATCATAGGATCTCCCCAGGATCCTCGTAAGGTTCAATTGTTCCTTAAGCTCGACTCCATTGAGTCTTTACTACAATTCGAACCAAATAGAGTTTGAACACTATATGTATTCCAAGACTCTTTTCTATGTTCTCGTTTGAGGCATAGCTAGGTTCTCGTTCCATTTAGGAATCTTAGTTCAAAGTCCTAAGTCAAATATATAAGGGAAGCCTAAGTTGATTATTGTGAAATCAAGCTTAGTTCAATTTTGATTCATAATTCCACTTAATAGTAGAATCCAAGTTCACCACAATTCAATAACTGTAGAACAGATAAGGCACGAAGGCAAATACATTCAATATGCTCATAAGTCATATCATAGAAACACATAGAAGAATCAATTCTTGACAAGGTAGGAAATCATGCATTTAGTCATAATATCGAACATACACAGTATTCCATATTCACTTATGAAATTCAGCTGAGTCACAACTTAACATCAGTCCATTATGTACTATCCAAGACTACTCTGTTAGTCTAGGATCATGAAGCCATTTACTAAACTCTTCCTAGAGTAGTAACTCATTCTATAACGCAAAAGTCCATAGTAGTCAAAGACTTAAGCAACACTAGAGCGGTAATAACCCGTAAGGTCAAACTATACCGGCGAGTCTTAGATAACAACTTAGTTATCCCAGCGACTTATACAAGTAGACTCCATGTATAGAGTACTAAAGATAGTCCCAATCAGTCCATTATGTACTATCCAAGACTACTTCGTTAGTCTAGGATCATGAAGCCATTTACTAAACTCTTCCTAGAGTAGTAACTCATTCTATAACGCAAAAGTCCATAGTAGTCAAAGACTTAAGCAACACTAGAGCGGTAATAACCCGTAAGGTCAAACTATACCGGCGAGTCTTAGATAACAACTTAGTTATCCTAGCGACTTATACAATAGACTCCATGTATAGAGTACTAAAGATAGTCCCAATCCAAATCGTCTCATAGAATAGTTCTCAAATTCATTATCTTGGGTTCCCCAAAACATTCACAAGGCGATTCTACCGAGTCGGTATTCCAACCACAACAATCCCATTTCCTTAGGTTTCATACGAGCGTAGATTTCATTCTTACAAGTCTTGGGACTTCATTTGAAGTCCGACAAGCATTAACAGTTCTAAATCATAATTCAAACCAATCCAAATGTCTTTCATTCGAGTCACGCATTTGTGACCCAAACATAATCAATCCAAAGACTAGTGATAATCTAGTACTTAACATCACACAAGGACCTCCAATAGAGTCCTAAGCCACAATTCAACCTTAACGTACACCAATTCGGTCTCACCCGAACAAATCTCAAGATTTCATGATCGAGATTCAACGAATACAATTAGTCATAGGAATTTGTCCTAAGGCTCAAATAACAACTTCTAAAATCAATTGACTCCATTTGGGTCAAATTACAAAGTCTCAAATTCTAGGTCAAGGCCTAAATTCAGAATTCACAATTTTATCCGAGTTTCTATAACCAACCACAATCAATCTTAAACCACAACTATTCCGATATACCCAATCATAATCATTTGGGTTCAAACCCTAACTATCATATATTGATATCCATTCAAAACATATCATTTCGACATGTATTACAATGTCAAATCACAAGGAACAAGTCTCTAGCAGCCTAACATCAATATTGAGTTAGAGGGAGAAACTAGGGTTTCGGTAACGTACCTTTTCCGTCCAATAAACTCGAAGTTAAACTAAAACAAACCAACGGGGAAGACTCTACTCGTCGAGGGCTTCGCGATGGTGGTCTCGGCTTGTCAAACGGATGGCCGGAACTCCGGGAATCGCCGGAACACGCACTAGTCGCACGCTCAATCTCCCGCACTTCTCTCCTTCCCGTTCTTGGCTAAAGACGGTCACTTATGAAGAGAGGGGAGGAGTGTTAGGGGTTATAAGGGTGTTTAAGGACTAATATACCCTCAAATGAGTGAAGGGGCAAGGGTTAAATAAGGGTAGAATGGAAATTTCACGTCAGAAATCACACCAGCATAAAGCTGATGTCGGGAGCGTTGTTCGGTTGTCTAGGCCGAACTTTTCTATGTTTGTTCGGTTGGCATGGCCGAACTCTTATAAAGGAGTTCAGTTGGGCTGGCCGAACATCTCCCAGGATGTTCGATTGGCAAGTTGGAACGATGGTTCAAGTCAAAAACGAAGCCAAATGGGTCTAGGACTGAAGATGATGCACCGGTTGGGTGAATGCAACTCAAACAAGCATAAAACTTGTATACTAAGGCCTTATGAGGCTCAAATAACCCTCAAGACAAATGAAGGAATGACTAAGGATACAACCGAGGTTGTCACACGAAAGAACTACGCAAGAAAACTCTCAACCGAGTCAAGTAACGAATTGGTATACGACTTGTAACTTTAACTAGTTAAAGTCTATGGAACATATGGAATTAAGGTATTGGCTTCTAGATAGCCTACCTACACAAATCAAGGTTCTTTCCTCAAGTTTAGTAAGTGAGGTCACGGTTAAACGACAATCAAAATGAGAAAGTCAAATACACGAAGGTTCGGGGTCTTACACTTGCTCTTGAGCAATTATATACCTTGAGTGTCTCAAACCATACATGTTCTTCAGTTCCTTACAAAAATCTATAAAAACACGTGGTTCCATCCTAAAACTTTCGTAACACCTACATTCATTACCATGAAGTACTTCCAATAAATAGTCATGACTTTTAAGCATTAAAGTATTGCGAGGTTTCTTATCCAAATATAATTGATAGTACTCTGCTATCCCAAGTGCAGACAAACAACTCATTATGTCTTCTTCATCTTCATCTTCAATCGCATCAATAATTTCAACGACACCATGACAATCACTAGTTATGAAAATATCCATCCCGTTAAGAGCATTATAAGAAATATAGTACATCAGCGTAGAAACATACCAATTTGCGCATAAGTCATGTCAAGTAGAAGGTTCATTCTAAAATAAAGTACCTTTACCATACCAATTGTTCACAATTTAAGACTATAAAAAAATAACATCATATCCCAAATATACTAGAAATTAAAAATCTCTCAAGTTCAAGCGAAGAAATTAAACACCACCTAAAACATCTCAAATTCATGATCTTAGAAAGATCCATATTCACTACAAATCAAAACAGCCCACCCTCATTGGTTCATCACAAAGTCTTTTCTCCTATCAACGGGCAATGTAAAAAAATCCAACCCTAATAAATGGATCTTCACGCAATACTTTCATTGCTCTCGCAAAAGATGCTCCGTCAATATCATCAAGCTCCTTCAATGCATTGACACACTCTACAAACTAAGTGAGGTCTTCATTCGACTTGACATGAGTGTCACTGCCATTATCACCAATAGTATCAGAATTCTCGGAGGTTTCGCCCAATCGCTTCTCCATTATCTCAGTCCTTTTTTGGCATTTTCATTCATTTGTTGCATAAACAATCCAAGATTAGAGGCAAAACTATTACGATGCTTATCTTTTCTCAGTATCTCTCTTTTCAAACACTTTTCTTTTTGGACTTCTACACATTCATCTTCTTCTTTTCCTAATACTTGTAGTTTTTCATTATCATCATCATTCTCAGAGTCTGAAGGCATTTTGGTTGAAGGATTACATTTTCACCGGTTGTTGTAGTATCCCCAAATATAATTTGCAACTACAGAAAGTAAGGACACACATTCTTTCGAAATCGGTCACAACCTTTTATCACCTACCAATTAAGTAATTCATTCATCATATCAGGTTTTGGACATAAAATAAAAATAGTACACTAAATGATGACACAAAACAAAATTTTGGTTGTTACCTTTTTAAGCTTTTCTCACACTTGATCTTCAACATAAATCATCCCTATTTCAGGATTTACAACAATTCCAGTTTCGTTCGATATATTTTTAAAACAAGTGTAGTCTTTCCTCAACTTATTGAACTTATTAGTACACTGAGCCTTTGTAATACTATAGTCCTTGAGCTCATTGATTATGAAATTCCAACCTCCTCTTGAGAAAGTAGTAGTCGTATGATTACCTTTATGGATCTCTTCTACCATTGCATCAAGAAACTTATACCGAACCACTTTAGTCCAGATAACCCTTTCATCATCATCTTCGTTCTTTTCAACTTTTTCCTTCCCTCTTTTATTACTCTTCCCTTTTGTGTTTAACACTTGTACTTCATCATCATCGATCGATTCAACCAAATTACTAGAGCTTCTACGAAAAGATTCCATCTAAACATACAGTTGACACATAAGATAAGGTTGAGTAAAGTTAGAGAAAACAAAAACGATATATCCAGGGTGACATAAAATTACTAGATCTTCTAAGTATACTCTATTTGGTTACTAATTTCAAATTTTATAGCTAACAAGTGAACTTATCACTCTTCAACGAATAAATGCATTAATATATCATTTGAATTGTCTACCTTCCTTGCTGATACAACTATTAATCCTACTTTATAGGTGTCAAAAAAATTCTAAGCAAATTGCCTATCATATTTTACCTGTTGCTAGGGGATTATCATTTATAATAATATCATATCTTGTGCTACATCAATTACAGTTATGGTAGACCAAAAGTACCATTATATAATGGTATACATATTCTATGATAAGTTGACATGCAAAATGATATATTAATGCATTTGTTCATGAGTAGTGAGGACAACAAAAGACATCCCAGGAGCTGCTGTAGAGTGAGTCAAAATTAAATCATCAATTTTCCAATTCAATCTGTTTAAAACCCTATATAATTCAAAATCTATTAAACACACCAAATATGCAGAACAAACAAAAAAGATCAATTATCCATCCTTATAGATAGAGGAGAGGGAGAGAGACCGTGGTGGTGGGAGACATACCAGGAGTTTATTCGTTGCTTCGTCGGAGACAAGAGAGACGCTCTTTGCCGGAGATGAGAGCGATGATCAGAGACTTTGTAGAAGACAAGAGAGACGGACGCCCACTGCTGTTGTTGCTGCGTCGAGTCTATGAGGAGAAGATAGACGGGTTCGCAGGGTTTATTTGAAGCCATAATATTACGTGAGTTGCACTTCGTGTTTTTGGAAAAGAAACGTTTCCAGCCGCATGAGAAATAATTTTTTTTCGTTTCTTAAATATGGGGAAAAACATAAAACATATCAAGTTAAAAAGAAATAAACATAGTTACGAATAGACACAAAAATATTAGAAACGAAATGGTTATCACTAGATGATCCAGATAAATTGCTGATTGAGCTACGATCCAAAAGACATTCCTTCTTAGTAAATAAGTTACTTCTTTCACGTAACTTATTCACTGGATGATCCATTTAACTTACGGAGCATTTAATTACTAATAGAAATAAGTCATTCACATGCAAAAAGTAAAAGAAAATCACTATAACCCCACATAGAACTTACAGATAATTCGCTCCGCAGTGGTTCCAGATCCACTTGTCTGAAAAAACAGAAAAAAATGATCAGTAAACACGAAGATTATGACTACCAAAACGAACTTCAATAAACCTGTAATTGTGTAAAGTAAAACAATAATGTGGCCTTAATTGCTTATGATAGTAATGTCAATTTCCATTACAGTGTGATAGACTTAAATTTTTGTCTACCATGCTAATTTAATTTAACCAGTTCTGGCAAATCCACCCTAATGAAAGCAATAACAGCATACGATTTATATAAGACTAGGTTTGTATAGAAGCATTGCTAGTAGTCTTTTTCCTTGATCATTGAGAGGTTATAGTGGAGGCTAGACATCAAATAAGGAGAAGCCATTCCACAATCCCTGTAATGTTAGGTCGAAATAAATACTTATAAATCAGCTTATTACGAGGGGGAGGATAACATTATAATGGGTGTATCCGTAAAAATTAATCAAAAGAAAGAGTTTGACACACACACACACACTAGTTAACTTTCACGGATCACAAATGCAAATGACTTATAATTACTTTAACTTGAGGGAGCTCCACCAAAAGGAATCTGAAAGATTTTCGTTAGGATAGACATAGACTTACATGTTTCAGTGAATCTGATGTAATCTGTAGTTGTACAATAGACCAAGGTTACCACAGCCATATGCAACCACACAACTGATCATACAATGTTTTGTTGCCCACACCTATACAATTTTCAATCTTATATTGTATTGTTACACTTAGGGCATAAAAATAGCGTTTTCTGCCACATTCAACAAAGACTTTTACATTAATAATCAACATTTCACCTTGGTATGTCTAACTAGCATGATTTGCAAACCTTTAATTTAATTTCTTAATCCATAACAAATGTACACAATCGCAAGTGTGTGAACAAACAGCTCATGCGCACAAGACATGCAAAGATATAAGATATCTGTCCACAAAAGCCTCATTTTGGGACAGATTATCCAATGTATATCAAGCAAACACAATAATTCATTTAAGGCTGAAGGATATGGAATTTTTATAATTCCCCATCTGTGTTTCAGTCACCTAGGTGACTGAAACAGATGGGGGACTATAAAAACTGAACCTAAACCACTATAGGGAGTAGAAGGGTTGCTTCTTTTTCTACTTAATAGATTAAAAACATGCATATGCGCATTTATACCCACGTATTTTGCTTGCTATCTATTAGTATCCACAAACACACAGATTCATATAGGTAATGAAACCTATCACATAACACATTATGACATAAAATGAAGCACCAATAAACTATTGTATATGCATGAAAACCTGATCAAATCAGAATTTTTAAATTAAATCTTTCACTGAAGAGGTAAACTACAGCACGGGCAATTGTATATGGATTATATATATCATAAAAAAGTAAAATTTCAATACTATGTAAACCAGAAAACTATTATAAGCAGCCTTAGAAAAAAATATACTCATAAAAAATTACTCCTTTTAAAGAGCGTTCATCATATGAGGTCTTTAGATTTGATCGGTACTAAAAGAGACGATATCCATATATAAGAACGTGCGTGCAAAACAAAGATGTATACATATGCAGAAATGCTAGCAGGAGTGCTGCAGCCGAAGAGAAAACATACCTTCTTGCAGAATCTCATTTTTTCCCTTGTTTCTAGTCCGTAAAACCATCTTTATCTTCTACACCAGTACTAACAAGACCCTAAACACTTGGGAGTTCCACCACAGCTTCTGCCTGAAACTAACCGTCAGAAAATAATTCAGTAGTCACTGCCACAGGTCAAAGTAAAAGGAACAAATTATTTGCGCATGGTCTAATAGATAAATCATAGATGTACAAGTACAACTAAGGTAAGGTCTCATATTGCTCGCATTTTTAGGTAAAGGCATGCATTAGATTGAAGACATAGCTAAATATATCTTCATGGAAATGCTATCTAGCATTTAATTGACATATTCATAGTAGCATATCTTGCTTTTCCTTAACACAATTATGTTCCTAATTTAGCAGACTCTATGTCCAATCTATTAGGATGAAGGGCAATCGAATCATCTTTTTTTTTTCGTACACACATTCTGTAAACTATTGACTCAAATCCAATGATGAATATGTCCTTCCAAATTCACTCGACTTATATGACTCTTGTTCTTCTCCCCTTAATCATTTTTTAGATGTTTCAAATAATCCTAAGTACATTCAACATACGGTTGTTGAAATTCTTTAACTCAGGAAATAATAGAGAACTTAAGGAAAATGGAGAGCAAATAACCAACTCTATATAGAAAAAGGCAAAGACAACAATTTTCATTAAAACTACAACAGTTCTACAGCAGTTCATATAGAAAAGATACAACTTTTGAGAGCCTTTATTCAGCATCAAATCAATAAACCCTAAATTAGATTGGTACCCAAATTCAGCCCTTCACTTGATTGTTCTACACTTTTTCTAGACAAACCAGATCCGGATTCACTTCCAGGTCGCTAAGCTTCATGCGCTTCAGCTGCCTCTTGCTCTCGCCTTCTGTCAAACTCAAGCTTCTTAGCAAGATAAACTTGAGAAGCCTCAGCAGCTGTATCATACGTACCCAACCAAACCCGACGCTTCTTAAACGGGTCACGAATCTCTGCACCCCACCTACCCCATTTTCGACGACGGGCACCTGGATACTCTTTCAGGGTAGTCCGGGCCTGACGCGACCCCTTGGCTTGGGATTTTCCTGCATCTTCTTTCTTGTTGCTTAATACTCTTTCACATACATATGTACGTGGCTTTTGTGGTGTACCGTTGCTGGGCCTCCGATGATCATCGTCATCGGAGGACGAATCGGTGGCTTCTCGGTCGGTGAAAATGAATCGGATTTTTTGGACCGGTAAAGTTTCATTTCCTCCCCCATTGAGTTTCACTGTTTTCTTGCCACTCTTAGTCATGCTCTTCCTCACTCTATTAGCTTTGAACTGAACAGCACACACATTCACGAACACCACGCACATAGTATATTTATAGATAGATGTCTCTATATAAAGACAAAATCCAAAAAAGAATCTTTGCCGTTACAGAACATATATACAGTGGGCAGTACTGTTCAAAATTTGGGTTGGTTAATTATATTATCATCTGATCATAATGAAGAAATGAACTAGTTGGACTTACATGAAACAAATGTTAACTTAATGGGCTCGAGCTGTAAATAAGATTTTGACTGCTCTGGTGATTGAAAATCATCTACTCCGTATTATATCTTTAGAATAACAAACGGAATCTCCTAATTACTTTTGAAATTTTTATGTATTCTGACCAGTGAATGAAATTTTTATGTATTCTCATATGAATCTCCGTATTATATTTTCTTTTCTACAGCATTTAATTCTAGAGTAAATTTCCTGTAAGACCGTTTTAGAGATCTTAATTCGTAAAAGAGAGTCTCTCTCTCTCACAACTCAATTCACCAATACACGACGGTTGGGTAAATCAGATCCGTCTTACAAAAAATATTTGTAAAACCGTCTTACACAAATTTTTACCTTAATTCTATATGTCATCTTAGATTTATTATTTCACAGTTTTTCGGAACCTTATCCCAAATATCAATTGATTTTGCTTATCCTAATGTTCTTAATTTAGGACACTTATCATAATTATCTAATACTCTATCCTGGACAAATGGTCGACTATTCTATTTTGGGATGTTTTATTTAAAGAGTACACTTTCAAAAATTAAGGTATAAAATTATTATTTTATTACTAATGGACTACTAAAAGCTAGTGTCATTTTCTTAAAAAGTTTGATTTTCAAATGAGAACTTTTGTCCGGAATGGAGGGAGTATTTATTAACACTTTTCTTACTCAATTAATGTCTACCTTTATTTTATTCCCATAATCATAACCTTATATAGGATATATATATACTATAATTATCATATAGAGAATTTTAACTTTAAAATTGCTGGTATTAAAATTTTAATTTTGAGATTTTTTGGATACAAGAATTATACTTGATATGACTTTTTAGATATGAGGATAAAATAACTCAAATGTTATACTTATTATTAATATTTTGACAATTATTTATTTTATTTTATTTTTATTTTTTTTAAGGTTGGAGGGACATAGACCATACCCCAACGCTTAATTTTTTTTATTATTTTTAATGCCTTGAAAGGCTACAATTATATATATATGATGCATTTGGTGTGGCTCGAACAAATGGTGCCTCTGGTGAGGCTTTGAACACCCGACCAAAATAATTGGTTTATAATCAGAAAAGAGGAGTTTTTTTCTACTAACTCCAAATAAATTCTGATATCATTCAAAATGTGAAATTTAAAAGTTAAGGCATTGAAAAAATCTTATGGGAGGCCAAATAGTCTTAAAATCTATCATGCTGGTCCTAACTTATAGATATACAAACAAAACCACTTTAGTAATCACAAATAACTATGTTAAAAATATTTTACTAATTTCCATAACTGGATTCCAAACCTCTAACATCCTTTGGTCTTAACTTGTTTGCTCCTCTTAATAGAACCCGAAGTAGTTACGTGTGAGAATCTCTATATTCTTCTCCCCTGGCTATCGACTTACTTTTCTTCTACCATAATTCTTCTTTAATTGAAAGAGACTGTCACCAATTGACATCTTTTCAAGTAGTCTCATCCTAAATTAGAATCTCTCATTGTTTAGTAATTTGACATCGAAAGTGGATATAAACTAAGAATTGACAAACGTTCGAAGAAAGAAGTCCGACTAATCAGAAGCTAAAGAGATTCTATGTCTCCATTTGAGCAAGGCGAGGTGAATGTGTTTCTTGGTGATTGTGATGTTGATGGCAGTACTAACGACCATAGGGATGGTTGTCAGTCCCAAATGACACAATAATAAGCTAGAAGGGGGTTGAATAGCTTATTAAACACTTAAAAACTTTTTGTAATAATTTCTAAAACAAGTACTTGCAATCTATTGAAGAGATTGAAGTGGCGGAAGACTTGCAAGGAGAAACATATCAAGTCTGTCAGTGAAGCACTATCGGTAAACTTAGCTGAATACTTAAGTTTGTTGCTAAAGGAATAAGTTAAGATAATGAGGACAGTATAAAGTAGTAATCAACATAGGAAGATGAACACAAGTATTTTGAGATGGTTCACAAAATAATGAGTTCCATCACCAAGGTAGTCAACCTTGGATTTAAATGTGCACTATATTTTTCACTAGTTCTCTTACAGAAATATCATGTGGATCGTGTACAAAATATTTGACTTGTGTTTGGGGGTGTGGGAATAGAATATCTGGAAAAATATAATATTCAAGGTGCAGAAGAATAGTTAAAGAGTACAACAGTAAGAAGCAAATGATTAAGAGTTGATGCAAATCTTTTTGTTGTTGTAGAGGACTTTGTAGATCAGTTAATGATCTCTTGAATGCACTGAGTATGAAGACTTGATGTTGTTGAATAGATACTGAGCATTGTTTTCTTCAGTCTTCAATGGCAGAATTTATAGTTGAGCATCCTTGAGACCGTTGGGGGAGACGAAGTGAGAAACAACTTTATTAGGTTAAAAGCATTAAATGTCTGGAGCTATTTTGTTGACTTCATCTTTAACTGAACTGATAAGGGAATGGTGAAGAGTGGTTGCAGCAACTAGCAGGTGGGCGACAGACAGAGTTGCAGACCTGCAGTTGTTGGTACAATTTGTTTGTGTCAGACTGTGTACCTGATCTGCCAAATTTCAGGAGGCGAAAGTCTTCATTCCTTTGGAAAAGCTGGAGGGTTGTGTCTTGGAGTCAGGAGCTAAATGACGATGGATTAATTCAAATTCAAACCAAATATAAATGAATTAAATAATCCACTTGAGCTTGATATCTAAATGAGCTGGACACGTCATAATGTCTGAGTGCAAACAAGGTCTGCCACTGAAGTCTGCTTGTGAAGCCTTCAACCCAAGTCTTCCGTCTAATCTTGTGAAGTCTATAATTATTCTAATAGCAAAGTTCTATACACAGTTGCCACGCTAACTGGTACGCAGCCCATTTAGCCACTAAGTATAGAACCTAATGTAATGAATGAGCAAATGCAAATTAAGATATAGTGAGAAACAACAATCTCCTCCAATTTGTATCTAGTCATCATTACATACAAGTGAGGGTTATGAAAGCTCTAGGATAGATAATAGCATGTCTGAAAATACTTTTAAGTGCTATAACAACAAACATGCCTCTATCAAAAAGAACACCTCAAATGTAACAACTAATCTAAGTGCTTACAACATAAGAGATTTAAGGAGCGAGCACAAGGATTAGAGTAAACAGTTTAAATGAATTTAAACAGGTTTTTGAAAAGGAATGAACTTCTGTAATTCAAACAAGAAGTTTAATATTTACAGAGTTTTTCAAAAATAAGATGGATGCAAAGGATAAGGATAGAAAGATATAATTAGTTACCATGACCTTTTTCCTTTTCCTTTGGCTGTTCTGTCAGCTGTTTCTCTTTCTGGCGTTAGCGCTTGATCGATGTTTTAATTAATCTTTTTCCTTGCAAGTGGACAAGACTATTATAGAATAGTATTGGAAGTAAGGGTCGAACCCACAGAGACAAGTGATCACGAACAGTGCAATTTATTGATAGCAAATTATTAATCTAAAGGGGGTTTTTATGTTTATTTCTACTCGAAACTACTATCTATATTTAGATGTTTAACTAATTAGCAGTAATAACAGATATGAAGATCTTATGGTGGGTGGAAATCTAGGATTCTGGGTTTCACTTGTATCTTCTTTATGTTCAATTCATAATAATTATCATTCAAATTCTTGGGTTCGTTCACTAAAAATAGATATAGTCGTTGAACAATTGGTTCGGCCTCCATCCCATAAAATTCATCCATTCTATATCCTAAGCACAAGAACTGTAAATCTAGTTGTCACCTAGATTTATGATCTATCTGTCACCTAGATCATGTATGAACTGGTCCTAACTTATCACTCTCGTGCATCGATAGGTCCAATTTATTGTGTTGGTGGGCGATTACGACATATGCACATTGGTCATGCGGTTATCCGCACCTCTAAGCCTTTATTATTTGCGATTACATTCATTTGTTCAAAGCAAAATAATATAGGGATTGATAAACAACACAATCAACAAGAATTGAATGATCATATATATAAGAATCAAAACATAAATTCGATACAAGTTACCTCTCACCTCGTAGATTATGGATGATTTAGTTCATCATAAACAATGAACAACACATGGAGATGATCGGATACATGATTTGATCTTCAATACTTGAAATTACAAAATCTAATTATGATATACAATCTAAAAACTACCTAAAATCTACTAAAGAGAGCTTCCAGCCGTCTCCCCCTTTTTCTTGGCTTGGCATCTGCCTTCAATGTATACCCGGGAGTTGTAATCCAATCGAATAACTGTGTGAAAATCCGAAATAATCGCATTCGACCACCTTGCGGTCGCAAGGTGTTGGGTACTTGCGTCATGAGTCTCTGTGTTTGGCCTTTGGTTGCTTGACTTTCGCCCGTCTTGCCTACCTTGCGGTCGTAGGTCGATGTACCTTGTGTCCACAAGGTCTTCAGAATCGACAGTCTTCACTTTTTCTTCATTTTTCCTTTTTGGCCCTTCTTGAAATTTGCACTTAAAACCCTGGAGTTTCGCATATTTTCACTAATAACCCTGAAACTTACAAAACTCACTGAAAACATATATTAGTAGCCAAAAGCTCGTGAAATAGCATAATTTAAGCCATAGAAGCATATAGAATCGACATATAAAATACATCGATCAAATACCCCCAATTTAAACTTTCAATTAACAGAAATAAAAATCTTTTTGGAGGGTGTCCTCTATAAACCCACAAACTCAAGGAGACTCTTTCGAGTGACTCGACCAAGTAGATAAATACAAAAACAGATAAATACAACAGCAAATAAAAATTAAACTAAAAATAAACATAAAATCTTTTTGGCTTTCATCTCAAGTTATAGGTATATAGTATGCAAAGCAATCTCAGTTCGATGCTCACCACATATATGCAGGATTAGTCACATAAAACCAACTTATCTTTTCTTAAAACTACTACTACTTCTAATTTCTCTGTGTGTGTGTGATCACCAGTCTTAAAGAATATCTTAACTAAAACAGTTTTATTAAGCTAAACACCACATTCATATGAAAATCAAAGTTTAATAGAAAATCATGCATTAAGAATTATGAGATCTACCATCCAAACCCGGTCGATTCTGAGAAAGGTCCCAAGGATTTAAAGACTTATACATCCATCCCATGCACTTCTATGTACGACATACAATGCTCTCCTATCCCAATGACTTGTAATAGCTAAGATTATGCTAACACAGTGAGCTTTAGGGTGAATAATAATGAACATGAAGGGTTTGATCAATTCCATATGACTCACTTGATAGTTAAAACGACATAAGCATTGGCAAGAAGATCATTAGGTCTTTATTAGCTTGTAATGTAAGGCCAAGGTGTTGGGGGATTTGATGGAAAGGGATTGGAATTCAAAGTGAGAGAGTAAGACTACCCTTTATCCCTCATACTTCCAAGCAAAAGGAAGTTTTCCCTATTTAGGCTAAGACCTGCAAAGACTACAAGTGGAGGGGTGCTTTTTGTTACTTTTCAATTTTCTTCTTCTCCTCCCCCCAAACTTGTTTTGGGCAATATATGCTTCTAAAAATATCACTCATTCTAATCAGCATAATTTTTCTAATGAAATATTTTCTCTTGAAAGCTATGCTTCCATTTGAATCTTTGTTACACTCTTCTTCTTCCGTTTCATTTTTCGTCTATACATAATTTTTCTCTTTTTTTTTTCGACGACGGAGAGAAGAAGTCTTCCGAAAAATAGCTTAACTGAAAAGAATTCGTCCTCCAAAATAAGTTTCCCCACCCACATCCTACTCTCTCAAAGGGTAGGCTAAAAGTGTATAGGCTTTTAGGGTTAAGTTAATGTGGGTAATAGAAACGATGGCGAATGGGGGTTTAAATAGTGTGCTTAGCACACTCCATTCTTTTTCATTAGGCTCAACGGGGACACTAGGGATATTTTTAGTATAGGTCAGGGAATATTTAGGCTCTAACGATCCAAAGATGGCCTAAGTCATTTCTTAATGCCAAAATGCTCATGTAGTTTTTAAAGCAAGTAAGACAACACAAAATATCATATCAACTGTGGGAATTGGGGGTTGAATGTTTAGCATCACTGGATTTCACATAAGCATTCGCTAAGACAGATGGTAGGGACAATTGAGACTAACATGCAGACACGGTTCGAAAGTGTGCTTGAGATATATAAATGAGAAAAATCCAAGGGATCTAACTATCATGTAATTGACCCTAAGTCACAATTTAATGCAACAATTATGTTTGAATGGCTATGCATCATATTCTTGTGCATATCTTGTTGTAATGAAGTAGGTGTTATAAACTTTATAAAACTATTCTAATTAATCCATAGTTATGACTGGTGTGGGTGCATGAAGAATTTGGAGAAAAGTAAAAGTTTCGCAAAATTAAGTAAATTCCAGAGGTATCTACGGACTAGCTATGCGGAGGATGAAAATTTTAATTTATATATATATATATATATATATATATATATATTTTTTTTTTAAAGAAATTTGGAGATGATGACGATGACTCAATTGATGATGGGTCCCCACAAGAGGAACCCACGAGCATCCAATGTGAGTGTATTCTGGTCAAGGCAACACCTCCGAAAATAAGAAAAAATTAAAAACAGGAAAATAGGGTGAAGAGTTAAATGGTCATCGTATAAAGAAATTTTTCTTCACCCTAAAAACATAGCCCAACTCCATTCCTCATTAGGCTAGGACCTACTAAGACTTAAAGTTTAAAATCCCCCCCCCCCCAAAACTTAATTTCTATTTTGTCCTCAAAATGGAGGAACATACGAGAGGATTGATGGGGTAAGACAAATATAAAAAGGACGTAGCAGATCCACCTAACGAAAGAGGATGGAACTTGGGCCTCGACTCAAGGTGAGTCGGGCGGAAATAATGAATGAGGATGTAACTCGAGGATCGTGCCGGAGGCAGCCCATAATAAGCGGAGACATTTTGTCCCACCGTGTTAAACCAACCAAATAGCCGCTCTTGATCGGCACAATTTGTGTCAACTGTTGAGTTGCCATTTGGCCTTCTAGGGCAACCTCTTCTAGCCTATTGGAGATCCCAATGAGCGGGTCCTCCTCCTCCTCTTCGGGTTCCTCCCCTTGAGGAACCCTCAATCTCGGCTGCTGGTGGTGCTCAAACAAAATGGCCCTCGTAATGGCCGGACCAGCCTTAAGCCTCTCCGCGTGTCTGGGCCATCTCACGCCTGCCCCCTACACAACTCGGTGATCAAATGCGGGAACGCGAACCCCGCATTCGTCCTACCTCTAATAAGGGTCTTGATTTGGCCGTTGATCAAACGGCCAACATCAACAGACCTACCAGACATAATGGTGTAGGTCAAGACAGCCCTCTCCCAAGTCACCGTGTGTTGGTGAGGATCATTGGATGAGGAGTGTTCTGCGACATCATCTGGGTCAAGGTAGCTAACTGGGATCTTTACGCTTTCACATTCTTTCACATTAGGTTTAGCTTTTTTCTTGCCACCCTCATCACTTTTCTTACCACCATTGTTTTTTCTAGGGGTTATGCTTTTACTTCCACTTCCACTCTTGGCTTTCACTATTTTCTTGCCACCCATGTTTTTTCTCATTCTAATAGCTTATGAACTGCACTTCACACACTCACACTCACACACTCACACACAATTTTTATAGGCAGAAGTTTCTACAAAAAGACAAAATTCAAACCACAAATATTAATGTCCTAGAACATATCGACGGTTTGTTGTACTCTTCAAAACTGGACATTCAACACGGGTCATGAAATTATGATATTAACAAATACTGAAGAAATTAACTAGTTGGACCCACATAAAAATTAATTGTTACCAGTATAATAGTTAAGGTATACTTTTCAGTTTTCATCCTTGTTTTTTTTTTTTTTGGAATAACCAAGGATTCTCTCTGCTTTTATTTTTTTAAAATTTTTTTCCTTTAATGTATTTTAAGTGAATGAAACAATTGTGTAATGTTAGAAGTCATAAGCTATTTTATTACATTCTTACTATATTGAAAATACTTTGTTTTCATTGTAAAGCAAAATTAATTTATTATTGGAAATGACTGTTAAAATTCACACAGTAGGCTAAGACAAGGCTAGTTGTTTTCTTTTTTATTTTCTGGAAGCATAATTGGACACTATACCAAAAAAATAATAGGGTTCTTACAAATTGACATTTTTCCTAAGAGTGTGTGTGTGTGTGTATACATATTATCTATTTATAAAACTTTTTGACTCAACAGAACCCTTTTATAAAGTGTGTGTGGGGTGGGGGGCTGGGGTGTCGAAATAAGGTTTACAGGACACATATTAAGAAATATTAATAATCATTTGATTAAAGTTAATTAGGAATGAAATTGATTTCAATACCTAGATGGAACATTATGTGATTAACAATTTAAATTAGAAAAATTATTCACTACATTGAAGATGCATTGTCAATGAATAGATTCATTACCGAATTGAACTTTCCTCAATCTGCATTAATAATATTATAATTAAGGTTTAATTTTAATGTGAACTAACAATAAAATCCTAAATATGAAGAATTGGCCTAAAACATTGAAGGCTACTCTCCAATATCCATTGCCTAAATCTTCCCTTCCTAGAAAATTATGGGTATAAATGGAGTACAATTATATACAACTAGCTACGGTTAAAGTGAATTAATTATTATGTGCATTAACCATGTCTAAGCATATATATTGGCTTCCTTACACAACATATTATATGGCGTCGTTAATGATCTCATTTTGTAGTGTAATCCAATTGTTATGATCTCAATTCGATAAGTGTCCTTCAAGCACTTGTTAATTATACTTATTAGTAAATTGTCTGTTTTTCAATCATTCTGTAATGAGTTGGAAACACACATGTAATATGCATTTGTGTTGATTCTGAAAACGAAAAAAATTGTTTAAGACTTATTACTAGCAAATGTAATATGCGACACTTATTAGCAAAATTCATAATCCTCTTACAACAGTTGTTTAAAGAACCCTACCATGAAATATTTTTCTTTAAAAATATATATGTACCATACATTGGTTAATGTTTTTGAAGAACTTATAATTGTTTTCATGAAAATGTTTCCAAATGGGTTCTTACAAAGTGATATATTAATTGATACATTTACTAAAATTTATATTCCCTCTATCTCTATCTCGTTTTATTAGTTACTAGACAAAAACTCAATGTTTTAGAATCTATATTATAACGCTAGGATTAATTCTATATTTAGGATATTTAGTTTGTAGTTTCTTAATTGAATCTCAATTTAATTTTTGTTCGATCTGGATTTACTTTAGTTTTAAAAAAATTGTTCTAAGTTCTGTAATTAATTTTTGAAATTTTAAATATTTATATTTTAATTTCTTTCTTTTTTAAAAAAATTGTGTTATGTTTCCCTTATTCGACTTCGGATGGTCATTTGTTGGTTTAACTCTTTCTCATTCAATTTATTTTATGATTTTTGTTTGCTTAAATTCTTCATTTAACAGGTGCTAGGTTGGTGTATCTGTGTGTGCGAGAGCGAGAGAATGCTTTATACATGGTGCAATCTCCCAAGTCGAGGCACGTATAAGCGTTTATTATGAAGAATAAAGAGATTTAGAAGAAGAGTACCTTCTTGCCATATCTCATTATATCCGACACTCGTAATTAGCGCTTGTAGTGTAAAACAATTATACGCAACTTCTGGTACATATCATGCGAAGTTAAAATACAAAGACTGCATTGGGGGTGGATTTTGTGATCATTTCATAAATTATTTAATTTTCACGTTCTATATCACCAACAAGATAGATATTAGATACAATATAGGAGCTCCATCACAGCCTTCGTCTGAGCCCCATTACCTTCTCATAATGGTAAACAAGAAATAGTTGAGAAATCACCACATTAACGCATTTCATAACTGCAAACCGCTCGATTTGCGGCGTTCAAAATGGAAACCAAAATATTCATAGTACCCTTTTAGAATTAAAATTACCAAAACTTGAGAATATTATCGTAGAAATGCTATCCAGGGATGTGTGGCGATAACTTTTCGAGATGGGACCGAGGGTCGAACCGCCCAAATAAGGAAGGAAACAAGTAGGCAATTAAACATGCAAGGACTAAATTTATAAAAACGACGTGACGCAACATTGGAGTCAGCACGCCTCGGCACCAAACGTCGGATATTTTTAAAACTTTTAAACGATAAACGGTTAAACAATATAACCAAGTCTTCGGCGACACTACATGCCTGAACCCAAGCTAAGTTTATGGACAAGGATTAAAGAAGAGCTAATAGCATGCTCGGCGGAAGACTAATACGTGGAGGATAATAACAAGTTAACCAAAGCTCGGCTTACACAATCACAAAGGGTTACAAGTACTACAAGTATTAAACTACTAGCAGCTAATCAGATTTACAATCAAGATCTACACAAATACCCAAGCATAGTCTAGTTGACTTGCTTAACCCGTCGTCCTTACAAAATTATAGACAAGAGTAAGAGGCCATCAAAACCACCTCTTCAAGAATCAACGGTCACCAAAAGGGGCACAAGGCACGAACACTAGTCAACGAGCGGGACTGTCTTGCTAGGATCTAAAAGCAATAAAGGGGAAAGGGTAAGTCATAAAGACTTGTAAGCTATTAATCATGCGTGTCATGGCAAGATGCAACATTCAAGGCAAGATATAGTCACATAAGCATAGAGTTATATATCCGGGATGCACATTGTTTCACATTGCATAAATAAATCACATAGGATAAGGATATATGGAGAGCCTGCCGCTACGTAGTTTACAAGCGTTATACGGAATGTGCGGGTATCGAATGTGTGTAAGTACATCGATCTTCCGAGGAGATGCCCAGGGATAGTCACGGTGATGCTCTTAAATGATTACATGGGAGCTACTTCCCATGGCCACAGGCGTGTGTGAACAAAGCGGGATGCCAGTGGACTCATGCAATGCCAAGTAATGTATACTTAACAAAATTCTCAAGTAGAGAACGAGGTCGACAAGAGCGATCTCGTTCAAGACAAGTAAATTATTCTCATCAATCAACAAGTAGGATTGAGTTCGACAAGAGCGAACTCACATGTCAATTAGTCATTCTATAATATGACATTCAAGATCAAGCAAGACAATCAATTCAAGTTCAAAGTCTAGAATTATTATTCTTAGGGAAAGCGCTTCGAACGTCGTAGGGATTAATGGTATTGTTCAATAGCTCGCTAATCTTGACTCAGCTGAGTCGTCTCTAACAGTTCATCCAATAGAGTTAGAATGCTAAATGCATCACAAACCCTTTTCTAAGTTCTCGTATATGATCGGCTAGGTCATTAATCCATTTAACAACCGTAGTTAAGAGTTATCGATAATTCGAATTCAAGAGATCTTAGAATCATTCTTTCAAGGTTATTAAAATGCAAGGGTCCAAGAACGTTATTTATTCGTAGGGAAACATATAACACAATTTATTCTAGGCCTAGGACCCAATTCAATAGGATCATCAATACAAGGCATATGAAACCCTAGAATTCAAAATTCCCAAGAGTCATCAAAATATATTAATCCAAGAACATTAGTTGTTCCTAAGGAAGCATAGAACATAATTAATTCTAGGCATAGGTCTAATTGAACAAGATGAACATATCAATCAAAATCTCAAAAGACCAATTCATTCACAATCATGGCTTGGACATGGTAGAGCATGGAAATCAAAAGAAAAGGGGGAACATGGCATGTCTAACATACAATCCTAAGGGGAAATCAATAGCTTACCTTCACCAAGGAAAAGGAAGGTTGGAGTACAAAGTAATCGGATGGAAACGATCTCCTGTAGCTTCACTCCGGTAGTCTCGGTTTGGCAATCGGAGATCGGGAGCTCAATCTAGGGAAGAGACACACACTAATCTCACCTATTCTCTACACACACTAAACATGGCAGAGGAAGAAGAAACTGAAATGGAGATTAAAGGCTAAGTCAACAAGAGAGGCTTTTATACCTTGCATGGATTTGGTGGAAATCCACATGTCAAGAGGAGAGGCTCCCAAATTCCACTTGTCCAAAGGAGGTTACTTGGGATTAGGACTAATCTAGCTTGATTAGGGTTTAATAGGTTGGATTAGGGCCAATTAGGAAGGGGGTTTAAGTGGTTAATTGGGTCACAAAAGCTTGGAAGGAGGAAAATCCCAGAGCTGATCGAAGTGAGGCGGGCGCTCATGCCATGCGCCTCGAGATCGGGAAGGGTGCCATTTTTCATTTGCTCTCAATTGGGCGGGCGCCTCACTCGAGCCATGCGGCCGCGAACTTCGGAGCATCAAAACTTGACCTAAACAAGTCCTAAATGGTCCCAAGCTCATGGGCAACCATTCTAGGGTCTAACACAACTCAAAACATGTCCGAAACACACCGAACAACACCCGGAACAAGGTAGGACAAGGCTCGAGTCGTTTATTGGTTGACGAATCAAACCCGGATCAAACGTCAATAAAACTAGGGTAACTTGGGCATGGAATAGGCTTGTTTAAACATGGTTATGACTTGAATACAAGTCCGGAACTCAAGGAACAATTCGCATTCGAAATACGAGCAAAACGGGAGACGAGGGAAATCGCTAAGGCCAAAACAAAGCAAGAAGGTTTCTAAACTTCCAATCAAGCTTACTAGGATCAAGGCGAGTGTTCTAAGTCATCTATGAAAGACAATAGAACCCTAACGAGTCTTGGTTGAGTGCAAATCAAGCTAAGGCAACACTCAAGGCATAACGGCAAGGTATGCTAAGCATAGAAGGTATTCAAGCGACAAGGAATGCAATAATGATAATACGAGTCAGGCATGGACAAAAAGAGATATCTAATCATGTTAAGGCAATATATACAAGTTATTAAGGTATAAAACAAGTAATGCAAGTAATGCAAGTAATGGGTTTGGGTTCTCACAGGATGTATGATAACTTTTCATAGAAGCACATATAGTTTCTTCTTGCCAATTTTTTCCACTTTAAAGAAAATTCTGTTGAAACACTGAACACATATCGGATACAATCAAGCCTAGCAAGGGCCACACCTCTCATAAGTCAATTGGTTTTGAAATGGACCTCCAAACGTTAAGAAATACAACATAAATTTATCTAGATTCTAGTCCTCGCCAACACAACAAGTCTACATCAGTTCATATAGAAAAACAAACAATGCTACTAAATCAGAACTCTAAATTCTTGAGAAAATAAAAACCCAGAAACATTACAGTGCTTAATCTTCTTAATTATTCGATTGAAAGGCTATAATCGAGGTGACTGTATTCACCCAACAAATACCCGTTGTGATCTATCAGAATTTGATCCGAATTCAGCCCTAACTCACTTTGTTCTCCAATATTTTCACTTGACCCATGATCAACTCCGAACTCGCATCCAGGTCGGGTGCGGTCCATGCTAGCTTGAGTCTTTTTCCTTTCACGAAACTCATCCTTCTTTGCAAGAACAGCTTCATAAGCCTCTTCAGCTGTACCAAATGTACCCAACCAAACTTTACGCTCAGTAAATGGGTCTTGAAGCTCCGCAACAATACTGCCCCATTTCATCCGTCGGACCCCTGGATACTTATTCGGATCCGACCCGATCCATCTGGTTTGTATACTTCATCATCAATGTGATTGGGAATAAAGGCTTCACGGACAACTTTACGTTGCTTTGGGGGTGCTTTTGGCCAGGATCATTGGATGAGGAGTGTTCTGCGACATCATCTGGGTCAAGGTAGCTAACTGGGATCTTTACGCTTTCACATTCTTTCACATTAGGTTTAGCTTTTTTCTTGCCACCCTCATCACTTTTCTTACCACCATTGTTTTTTCTAGGGGTTATGCTTTTACTTCCACTTCCACTCTTGGCTTTCGCTATTTTCTTGCCACCCATGTTTTTTCTCATTCTAATAGCTTATGAACTGCACTTCACACACTCACACTCACACACAATTTTATAGGCGTAGGCGAAGTTTCTACAAAAGACAAAATTCAAACCACAAATATTAATGTCCTAGAACATATCGACGGTTTGTTGTACTCTTCAAACTGGACATTCAACACGGGTCATGAAATTATCATATTAACAAATACTGAAGAAATTAACTAGTTGGACCCACATAAAAATTAATTGTTACCAGTATAATAGTTAAGGTATACTTTTCAGTTTTCATCCTTGTTTTTTTTTTTTGGAATAACCAAGGATTCTCTCTGCTTTTTTTTTTTTAATTTTTTTCCTTTAATGTATTTTAAGTGAATGAAACAATTGTGTAATGTTAGAAGTCATAAGTTATTTTATTACATTCTTACTATATTGAAAATACTTTGTTTTCATTGTAAAGCAAAATTAATTTATTATTGGAAATGATGTTAAAATTCACACAAGAGGCTAAGACAAGGCTAGTTGTTTTCTTTTTTTTATTTTTGAAGCATAATTGGACACTATACCAAAAAATAATAGGGTTCTTACAAATTGACATTTTTCCTAAGAGTGTGTGTGTGTGTGTGTGTGTATACATATTATCTATTTATAAAACTTTTTGACTCAACAGGAACCCTTTTATAGTGTGTGTGTGTGTGTGGGGGGGTGGGGTGTCGAAATAAGGTTTACAGGACACATATTAAGAAATATTAATAATCATTTGATTAAAGTTAATTAGGAATGAAATTGATTTCAATACCTAGATGGAACATTATGTGATTAACAATTTAAATTTGAAAAATTATTCACTACATTGAAGATGCATTGTCAATGAATAGATTCATTACCGAATTGAACTTTCCTCAATCTGCATTAATAATATTATAATTAAGGTTTAATTTTAATGTGAACTAACAATAAAATCCTAAATATGAAGAATTGGCCTAAAACATTGAAGGCTACTCTCCAATATCCATTGCCTAAATCTTCCCTTCCTAGAAAATTATGGGTATAAATGGAGTACAATTATATACAACTAGCTACGGTTAAAGTGAATTAATTATTATGTGCATTAACCATGTCTAAGCATATATATTGGCTTCCTTACACAACATATTATATGGCGTCGTTAATGATCTCATTTTGTAGTATAATCCAATTGTTATGATCTCAATTCGATAAGTGTCCTTCAAGCACTTGTTAATTATACTTATTAGGAAATTGTGCTTTTTCAATCATTCTGTAATGAGTTGGAAACACACCCGTAATATGCATTTGTGTTGATTCTAAAACGAAAAAAATTGTTTAAGAATTATTACTAGCAAATGTAATATGCGACACTTATTAGCAAAATTCATAATCCTCTTACAACACGCTTGTTTAAAGAACCCTACCATGAAATATTTTTCTTTAAAAATATATATGTACCATACATTGGTTAATGTTTTTGAAGAACTTATAATTGTTTTCATGAAAATGTTTCCAAATGGGTTCTTACAAAGTGATATATTAATTGATACATTTACTAAAATTTATATTCCCTCTATCTCTATCTCGTTTTATTAGTTACTAGACAAAAACTCAATGTTTTAGAATCTATATTATAACGCTAGGATTAATTCTATATTTAGGATATTTAGTTTGTAGTTTCTTAATTGAATCTCAATTTAATTTTTGTTCGATCTGGATTTACTTTAGTTTTAAAAAAATTGTTCTAAGTTCTGTAATTAATTTTTGCAATTTTAAATATTTATATTTTAATTTCTTTCTTTTTAAAAAATTGTGTTATGTTTCCCTTATTCGACTTCGGATGGTCATTTGTTGGTTTACTCTTTCTCATTCAATTTATTGTATGATTTTTGTTTGCTTAAATTCTTCATTTAACAGGTGCTAGGTTGGTGTATCTGTGTGTGCGAGAGCGAGAGAATGCTTTATACATGGTGCAATCTCCCAAGTCGAGGCACGTATAAGCGTTTATTATGAAGAATAAAGAGATTTAGAAAAAGAGTACCTTCTTGCCATATCTCATTATATCCGGCACTCAGAATTAGCGTACTTGTAGTGTAAAACAATTATCTGCAACTTCTAGTATATATCATGCGAAGTTAAAATACAACACCTGCATTGGGGGTGGATTTTGTGATCATTTCATAAATTATTTAATTTTCACGTTCTATATCACCAACAAGATAGATATTAGATACAATATAGGAGCTCCATCACAGCCTTCGTCTGAGCCCCATTACCTTCTCATAATGGTAAACAAGAAATAGTTGAGAAATCACCACATTAACGCATTTCTTAACTCCAAACCGCCGATTTGCGTTCAAAATGGAAACCAAAATATTCATAGTACCCTTTTAGAATTAAAATTACAAAAACTTTAGAATATTATCGTAGAAATGCTATCCAGATGTATGATAACTTTTCATAGAAACACATATAGTTTCAAGAAAATTCTGTTGAAACACTGAACACATATCGGATACAATCAAGCCTAGCAAGGGCCACACCTCTCATAAGTCAATTGGTTTTGAAATGGACCCCCAAACGTTAAGAAATTCAACATAAATTTATTTAGATTCTAGTCTTCGCCAACATAACAAGTCTACATCAGTTCATATAGAAAAACAAACAATGCTACTAAATCAGAACTCTAAATTACCGAGAAAATAAAAACATAGAAACATTACTTGCTTAATCTTCTTAATTATTCGATTGAAAGGCTATAATCGAGGTGACTGTATTCACCCAACAAATACCCGTTGTGATCTATCAGAATTTGATCCGAATTCAGCCCTAACTCACTTTGTTCTCCAATATTTTCACTTGACCCATGATCAGCTCCGGACTCGCATCCAGGTCGGGTGCGGTCCATGCTAGCTTGAGTCTTTTTCCTTTCACGAAACTCATCCTTCTTTGCAAGAACAGCTTCATAAGCCTCTTCAGCTGTACCAAATGTACCCAACCAAACTTTACGCTCAGTAAATGGGTCTTGAAGCTCCGCAACAATAGCCCCATTTCCTCCGTCGGACCCCTGGATACTTATTCGGATCCGACCCGATCCATCTGGTTTGTATACTTCATCATCAATGTGATTGGGAATAAAGGCTTCACGGACAACTTTACGTTGCTTTGGGGGTGCTTTTTGGCCAGGATCATTGGATGAGGAGTGTTCTGCGACATCATCTGGGTCAAGGTAGCTAACTGGGATCTTTACGCTTTCACATTCTTTCACATTAGGTTTAGCTTTTTTCTTGCCACCCTCATCACTTTTCTTACCACCATTGTTTTTTCTAGGGGTTATGCTTTTGCTTCCACTTCCACTCTTGGCTTTCGCTATTTTCTTGCCACCCATGTTTTTTCTCATTCTAATAGCTTATGAACTGCACTTCACACACTCACACTCACACACAATTTTTATAGGCAGAAGTTTCTACAAAAAGACAAAATTCAAACCACAAATATTAATGTCCTAGAACATATCGACGGTTTGTTGTACTCTTCAAAACTGGACATTCAACACGGGTCATGAAATTATCATATTAACAAATACTGAAGAAATTAACTAGTTGGACCCACATAAAAATTAATTGTTACCAGTATAATAGTTAAGGTATACTTTTCAGTTTTCATCCTTGTTTTTTTTTGGAATAACCACGGATTCTCTCTGCTTTTTTTTTTTTAATTTTTTCCTTTAATGTATTTTAAGTGAATGAAACAATTGTGTAATGTTAGAAGTCATAAGTTATTTTATTACATTCTTACTATATTGAAAATACTTTGTTTTCATTGTAAAGCAAAATTAATTTATTATTGGAAATGACTGTTAAAATTCACACAGTAGGCTAAGACAAGGCTAGTTGTTTTATTTTTTATTTTCTGGAAGCATAATTGGACACTATACCAAAAAATAATAGGGTTCTTACAAATTGACATTTTTCCTAAGAGTGTGTGTGTGTGTGTATACATATTATCTATTTATAAAACTTTTTGACTCAACAGGAACCCTTTTATAGTGTGTGTGTGTGTGTGGGGTGGGGGGGTTGGGGTGTCGAAATAAGGTTTATAGGACACATATTAAGAAATATTAATAATCATTTGATTAAAGTTAATTAGGAATGAAATTGATTTCAATACCTAGATGGAACATTATGTGATTAACAATTTAAATTTAAAAAATTATTCACTACATTGAAGATGCATTGTCAATGAATAGATTCATTACCGAATTGAACTTTCCTCAATCTGCTTAATAATATTATAATTAAGGTTTAATTTTAATGTGAACTATCAATAAAATCCTAAATATGAAGAATTGGCCTAAAACATTGAAGGCTACTCTCCAATATCCATTGCCTAAATCTTCCCTTCCTAGAAAATTATGGGTATAAATGGAGTACAATTATATACAACTAGCTACGGTTAAAGTTAATTAATTATTATGTGCATTAACCATGTCTAAGCATATATATTGGCTTCCTTACACAACATATTATATGTTGTCGTTAATGATCTCATTTTGTAGTATAATCCAATTGTTATGATCTCAATTCGATAAGTGTCCTTCAAGCACTTGTTAATTATACTTATTAGGAAATTGTCTGTTTTTCAATCATTCTGTAATGAGTTGGAAACACACCCCTAATATGCATTTGTGTTGATTCTGAAAACGAAAAAAAATTGTTTAAGAATTATTACTAGCAAATGTAATATGCGACACTTATTAGCAAAATTCATAATCCTCTTACAACAGTTGTTTAAAGAACCCTACCATGAAATATTTTTCTTTAAAAATATATATGTACCATACATTGGTTAATGTTTTTGAAGAACTTATAATTGTTTTCATGAAAATGTTTCCAAATGGGTTCTTACAAAGTGATATATTAATTGATACATTTACTAAAATTTATATTCCCTCTATCTCTATCTCGTTTTATTAGTTACCAGACAAAAACTCAATGTTTTAGAATCTATATTATAACGCTAGGATTAATTCTATATTTAGGATATTTAGTTTGTAGTTTCTTAATTGAATCTCAATTTAATTTTTGTTCGATCTGGATTTACTTTATTTTTAAAAAAATTGTTCTAAGTTCTGTAATTAATTTTTGCAATTTTAAATATTTATATTTTAATTTCTTTCTTTTTTAAAAAAATTGTGTTATGTTTCCCTTATTCGACTTCGGATGGTCATTTGTTGGTTTACTCTTTCTCATTCAATTTATTGTATGATTTTTGTTTGCTTAAATTCTTCATTTAACAGGTGCTAGGTTGGTGTATCTGTGTGTGCGAGAGCGAGAGAATGCTTTATACATGGTGCAATCTCCCAAGTCGAGGCACGTATAAGCGTTTATTATGAAGAATAAAGAGATTTAGAAAAAGAGTACCTTCTTGCCATATCTCATTATATCCGGCACTCAGAATTAGCGTACTTGTAGTGTAAAACAATTATCTGCAACTTCTAGTATATATCATGCGAAGTTAAAATACAGCACCTACATTGGGGGTGGATTTTGTGATCATTTCATAAATTATTTAATTTTCACGTTCTATATCACCAACAAGATAGATATTAGATACAATATATGAGCTCCATCACAGCCTTCGTCTGAGCCCCATTACCTTTTCATAGTGGTAAACAAGAAATAGTTGAGAAATCACCACATTAACGCATTTCTTAACTCCAAACCGCTCAGATTGCGCGTTTAAAATGGAAACCAAAATATTCATAGTACCCTTTTAGAATTAAAATTAAAAAACTTTAGAATATTATCGTAGAAATGCTATCCAGGATGTATGATAACTTTTCATAGAAGCACATATAGTTTCTTCTTGCCAATTTTTTCCACTTTAAAGAAAATTCTGTTGAAACACTGAACACATATCGGATACAATCAAGCCTAGAAAGGGCCACACCTCTCATAAGTCAATTGGTTTTGAAATGGACCCCAAACGTTAAGAATTTAAACATAAATTTATTTAGATTCTAGTCCTCGCCAACATAACAAGTCTACATCAGTTCATATAGAAAAACAAACAATGCTACTAAATCTGTAACTCTAAATTACTGAAAAAAATTCCGAGAAATAAAAAGGCTTAAAAAAATTAATGTAAGGGATTGAAATTAATCGAGGTTTATTCACCCATCTAATCGATCAATTTTGCCTAATTCAGCCTTTGACTTGGACTTGTCAGGGGATCGAGGTCGGTGCGGTCCATGCTAGCTTGAGTCTTTTTCCTTTAATGTATTTTAAGTGAATGAAACAATTGTGTAATGTTAGAAGTCATAAGTTATTTTATTACATTCTTACTATATTGAAAATACTTTGTTTTCATTGTAAAGCAAAATTAATTTATTATTGGAAATGACTGTTAAAATTCACACAGTAGGCTAAGACAAGGCAAGTGGTTTACTTTTTTATTTCTGGAAGCATAATTGGATACTATACCAAAAAATAATAGGGTTCTTACAAATTGACATTTTTCCTAAGGGTGTGTGTGTGTGTGTGTATATATACATATTATCAATTTATAAAACTTTTTGACTCAACAGGAACCCTTTTATAGTGTGTGTGTGTGTGGGGGGGGGGTGGGGGGTGTCGAAATAAGGTTTACAGGACACATATTAAGAAATATTAATAATCATTTGATTAAAGTTAATTAGGAATGAAATTGATTTCAATACCTAGATGGAACATTATGTGATTAACAATTTAAATTTGAGAAATTATTCACTACATTGAAGATGCATTGTCAATGAATAGATTCATTACCGAATTGAACTTTCCTCAATCTGCATTAATAATATTATAATTAAGGTTTAATTTTAATGTGAACTATCAATAAAATCCTAAATATGAAGAATTGGCCTAAAACATTGAAGGCTACTCTCCAATATCCATTGCCTAAATCTTCCCTTCCTAGAAAATTATGGGTATAAATGGAGTACAATTATATACAACTAGCTACGGTTTAAGTTAATTAATTATTATGTGCATTAACCATGTCTAAGCATATATATTGGCTTCCTTACACAACATATTATATGGCGTCGTTAATGATCTCATTTTGTAGTATAATCCAATTGTTATGATCTCAATTCGATAAGTGTCCTTCAAGCACTTGTTAATTATACTTATTTGGAAATTGTCTGTTTTTCAATCATTCTGTAATGAGTTGGAAACACACCCCTAATATGCATTTGTGTTGATTCTGAAAACGAAAAAAATTGTTTAAGAATTATTACTAGCAAATGTAATATGCGACACTTATTAGCAAAATTCATAATCCTCTTACAACAGTTGTTTAAAGAACCCTACCATGAAATATTTTTCTTTAAAAATATATATGTACCATACATTGGTTAATGTTTTTGAAGAACTTATAATTGTTTTCATGAAAATGTTTCCAAATGGGTTCTTACAAAGTGATATATTAATTGATACATTTACTAAAATTTATATTCCCTCTATCTCTATCTCGTTTTATTAGTTACCAGACAAAAACTCAATGTTTTAGAATCTATATTATAACGCTAGGATTAATTCTATATTTAGGATATTTAGTTTGTAGTTTCTTAATTGAATCTCAATTTAATTTTTGTTCGATCTGGATTTACTTTATTTTTAAAAAAATTGTTCTAAGTTCTGTAATTAATTTTTGCAATTTTAAATATTTATATTTTAATTTCTTTCTTTTTAAAAAAATTGTGTTATGTTTCCCTTATTAGACTTCGGATGGTCATTTGTTGGTTTACTCTTTCTCATTCAATTTATTTTATGATTTTTGTTTGCTTAAATTCTTCATTTAACAGGTGCTAGGTTGGTGTATCAGTGTATGCGAGAGCGAGAGAATGCTTTATACATGGTGCAATCTCCCAAGTCGAGGCACGTATAAGCGTTTATTATGAAGAATAAAGAGATTTAGAAAAAGAGTACCTTCTTGCCATATCTCATTATATCCGCACTCGAAATTAGCGTACTTGTAGTGTAAAACAATTATACGCAACTTCTAGTATATATCATGCGAAGTTAAAATACAACAACACCTGCATTGGGGGTGGATTTTGTGATCATTTCATAAATTATTTAATTTTCACGTTCTATATCACCAACAAGATAGATTTTAGATACAATATAGGAGCTCCATCACAGCCTTCGTCTGAGCCCCATTACCTTCTCATAATGGTAAACAAGAAATAGTTGAGAAATCACCACATTAACGCATTTCTTAACTCCAAACCGCTCAGATTGCGCGTTCAAAATGGAAACCAAAATATTCATAGTACCCTTTTAGAATTAAAATTACAAAAACTTGAGAATATTATCGTAGAAATGCTATCCATGATGTATGATAACTTTTCATAGAAGCACATATAGTTTCTTCTTGCCAATTTTTTCCACTTTAAAGAAAATTCTGTTGAAACACTGAACACATATCGGATACAATCAAAGCCTAGCAAGGGCCACACCTCTCATAAGTCAATTGGTTTTGAAATGGACCCCCAAACGTTAAGAAATTCAACATAAATTTATTTAGATTCTAGTCCTCGCCAACATAACAAGTCTACATCAGTTCATATAGAAAAACAAACAATGCTACTAAATCTGTAACTCTAAATTACTGAGAAAATAAAAACTGACAGAAACATTACAGTGCTTAATCTTCTTAATTATTCGATTGAAAGGCTATAATCGAGGTGACTGTATTCACCCAACAAATACCCGTTGTGATCTATCAGAATTTGATCCGAATTCAGCCCTAACTCACTTTGTTCTCCAATATTTTCACTTGACCCATGATCAGCTCCGGACTCGCATCCAGGTCGGGTGCGGTCCATGCTAGCTTGAGTCTTTTTCCTTTCACGAAACTCATCCTTCTTTGCAAGAACAACTTCATAAGCCTCTTCAGCTGTACCAAATGTACCCAACCAAACTTTACGCTCAGTAAATGGGTCTTGAAGCTCCGCAACAATACTGCCCCATTTCCTCCGTCGGACCCCTGGATACTTATTCCGGATCCGACCCGATCCATCTGGTTTGTATACTTCATCATCAATGTGATTGGGAATAAAGGCTTCACGGACAACTTTACGTTGCTTTGGGGGTGCTTTCTGGCCAGGAATCATTGGATGAGGAGGGTTCTACGACATCATCTGGGTCAAGGTAGCTAACTGGGATCTTTACGCTTTCACATTCTTTCACATTAGGTTTAGCTTTTTTCTTGCCACCCTCATCACTTTTCTTACCACCATTGTTTTTTCTAGGGGTTATGCTTTTACTTCCACTTCCTGTGACGACCCGACCCAGATTTCGGAACGGAATCCCAAGGTCGCGACGCTAGGACAAGGCAAGAAGAGGATAAGCACGATGTAAATAATAGTGCTAGTCAAACAATAGAGCTATCAAGCTCTAAACATGGATGTGTAATAGTATAAAAATCTGGGTAAACAAAAATCGAAGGTGCGGAAGCGTTAATAGAGTGAAGACCCGAGCTAATAAAATCGAAATCAACACTAAAGAAACCAAGAGAGACTATTGTCTCGAGAGGAGAAAGTACAAAACTCACGTGCCGCAACATTGCGGAGCGGAACAAACCATCGGCACTCCAGCCGCGTTTCAACAATGAACTAACCTCGATATAACAATTACCTACGGCTAAAGCATACCGGGGTTAACCAACAATGAAACAACTAGAATAAAGAAAAGCCCCAAAGCTACTGCGTGCCCGGGAGACAACTGAATATAAAACTAAGATTCCGAATAACGGCACGACACAATACGTCGGCCCAAAGAAGAACCTAATCAAATCCCAAGTGTTCTACCCGATTGTAAAGTCTAAATAACTTTACAATATAACGAGCTCACAAGAATAGTACAATACAATAGACAAATCAATGATGCTAGATGAGATAGGAAGCCACAAGCTACTACTCGAGAATGTCGGCTGCTACAATCACGAACACACGTTCGCACGAACTAAGCTCGAGCTATCGATCGTTGCTATACGCTACAATCACGATCTACACGGCCTCAACGTGGCGGACAAGTTATGCAACTAGAAAACAAAGTACGGGATGAGTCATAATGACTCGATGCGCTACTATCTTGAACAATATAACATAATATGAAACATTGTTATAATAACAAGTAACATCGCGTTACAACGATTTAAACTCGTGAAGAGGCGTGTCGTATATTTTACAAGAAATCTCTCCTTCTCACTTACTAAAGCTGTCCAAACGAACTAGGGTGGAATTCCCTGTTCAACACAAACCAAATGAATTAGAAAGTAATTCTCATGAAAGCATTACATGTAAGTATTAATAATTTTTTATATACATGTCAAGTCATTCATGAAACTAGCAAGTATGAGCATGTATATTCACATATCTTCATATCAAGTCATAGAATTATCAAGTATAAGTATGTATACCTACTGATATACACACCATGGAATTCAATCATGCGCAATCAAGATACACATGGTCACTTTCGATCCCATGTCTCAATTAACACTTTATTGTCACATAAGTGCTTGAAATAAATCACATAACAGGAGGATATGTTATAGAGCCGCGCCGCAACGTAGATCTGAAATGAAAAGCGGTTATCACGATTGTGGGTTGTCGGATGCACGTGAGTGATACATCGACCAAGCACGATAGTATTATTCCAAGCGCCCTAATGGTTACGACAAGGTACTCTTCTCCACCGTGATCAAATAGTGGAGGGTGGGTGCATGATGATGGGTGGCGACCCATCACCTCACTACCACGAATCTCACAATTCGTGACGGCGATGCATCGTTACCATCGAGACAAGACAACTATGCCAATTTGGACTAATGGAATGACAAGTAGATGTTTACTTGGCACTAAAATCAAGTAAAGAACGAGCTCGACAAGAGCGAACTCGTCCATGTCAAGTAGATGTTTACTCAAATAAAATCAAGTAGGAAGCGAGCTCGACAAGAGCGAACTCGTTCAAGACAAGCAGCATGTTATTCACGACATGTTCACGATTAATCATATGGATTACAAAAGGAGCCCGATTGAGTCTCAAGTATAAGTGTCAAGCATGCGCTCAATTCTATTCAAGTTCCAAAAGCTAGTAATCTAGTCCAATGGATTTCCAAGTGTTAAAGGATCTCACCACGATCCTAGTAAGGTCCAATCGTTCCTTAATTCGACTCCGTTGAGTCTTCGCTACAATTATTCCCAAATAGAATATGAATGCTATATGCATTTATATCCCTTCTCCATGTTCACAGTTCACATATATCTAGGTCTTTATTTCATTGAGAAACCCTAGTTCAACAAGTTCACCATTCCACCTATTAGTGAAATATAAGTTCAATACATGTACACTAATCAACTTTCAATAGGTCATTAAGACATTCAAGAATAAATCATGCTTTGAGCCAAGATATGAAATATGCTTCATAAGTCATATAATGCCGATAAAACCACAAGGTAATCAAAAGTAATATATACTTCAAGTCAAAAATGGAAAATATGCTTATTAAGTCATATTCAATAAATAAGTAAGAATACCAAATCACAATTTATATAATTCTCAAGGTTTACCTAGATTGTCTAGGCTCCAAATAACAAGATTATATCATTAGAGTCTTTCTCTTTAGGATAGTATTTCATCCCAAAATCTCAAATCCATTAAGGTTTATGTAATAGTCATAAACCACTATTGCCACATTCAAGTCCTTGAAGCCATACGCTAACTTACGTTGCAATACTATGAGACCTCGTTGAGGTTTTCTAAGTTAAAGTACCAAGTAGTACACTCACATGATAAGACCCATGGGTTGTAGTCTAGGTTCTAAAGATGTCCGTGCGATACTATTTCGCAAGGTCAAGGCAATACTAGCATGCTTTGGATAACAACTTGATTATCTTTGAAACTCTACGAGTAGACTCTATATATAGAGAACTAGATCATAACCCATCAAAATTCGTTATTTAGGAGATTCTCTAATTCACCATCTAGGATTCCCGAGATGATCCCAAGATTTCAATCAAGCCCTTAAACAAGTTAGGGTGCATTCACACATACAAGGCGACTCTAGTGAGTCGGAGTTCTCACATCAATAACCACAAATCCATAGGATCCAAAACATGGGTAGGTCAAGTTCCTACAAGTCTTACAATCCTTTTTTAACCCTTTTTATAAATCAATTAGGACCACAATACCAATCCAAACATGACCTTAGTCTATCGATGACCCAAATTCTACAATTTGAAACCCTAGCATAGAACTTTCTCTACGGCTTTCAATTGCAATTACTTCCTTCACGAGAGTTGTTCCTAAACACATTTGGGACATTATTCATGCTTTACTCAAGTCCAAATTATTGACTTATAGGGCAGCCCCAATAAATTCAGATTTCACACCTAAAAATGACAATTTCTCAACATCTTGCAAATGTGATTGATTCCTTCACAAGAACTACTCTAGGCAAATTTAGAACAACATTCATGCTTGAAATTAACCCAAATTAGTAAGTTAACATGGCAGCCCCAAATTTTCAGATTTCTATCTTGTTGAAATGAAGATTTCTACTTCACAAAAAGTCTTCCTAAGCATGTGTACAACAACTATTATAAAGGGAGTATGCCCTAATATTGAACCTACAAAATTTCTGGGTTTGAAAACGTACCTTAAGCCTTAGATTAATGGATGCATGAAGAAATAAATCAATGATAAACGTAGTGGAGAGCAAGAGCTTGAAAGGGCGGTCTCGGAAGTCCGATCGGGTCACGGAGCTCCGGCAATCGTTCAATGAAGGTGGAGTGTTCTTGAGTCTCCTCTTTCTCTTCAAACCCAGCAAGAACTCATGGTCCATGAAGAAGAAAATGGCTGAATGGTTGGTGATCTCACAATTGATGTAAACCAATTCTCAATCCAAGTGAAGGAGTTATTAGGATTCCCATTGGTTGATTAATGTGGGTCTTTGATTAACAACTCATCTAAGGGCTGAAATGGGTCTAAGGTGAGTCAAGATAAGTGACTTGGGTCAGTCAAGGTCGGACTTGGGTCAAGGAAGCAAGGGGAATGGCTGCAACCACAAAATCGAAATCTGGAAAACAGATTTTTCATTTGCGAAGTTATTGGACAGTCAATCTTGTAAAATATACCATAAATCACTCACAACTCCAATTGAGGTAATTTTTTATTTTTCTGAAAACTAGACTCTTTAAACTACAATTTAGAATTTTAAATTTCTCAATTCGGACTTGTATTCATCAAAATACAGTCCCTCCAAGTTCATGTTAACATTCTGAATTCTCAAAACAGAACACAGACACAGCCATAATACGTGGCCTATTTGAGGCACTTAAACACATTGGAAAATTATGAAAATTTACAGGGATTAACTTAACATATGTAGGTAACACCCACTAAAATTTAAGCCAATTATCTTTAGTAGATTAGTACCAGAATTTTCCCGAAGTTTGCCAAAGAATAGGACTGAATCTGTAAAGTTATAAGTTGGTCATCTTATTTCCAATTAACAAGTCCACGAACAAGGATGGTTAAACATGAAAGAACTAGTAACCTTGGTATAGAATTCAACCCACATGAACCACAAGTAATCATGGACAAGTCTCTAAGGCAAAGGAATGCATTCATGCATCCTAATTTCCAAATGTTCAAATACAAGCAAGAAGGGTCTCAACCTCAAAGTTAAACTTCCAATGGTTTAAGTAATGACCAAGAAACATGTAGAAATCATACCAAGACTCTTTAAGACTTAGTTAAGAGTTAAGGAAGCTAAGGCGATACACAAAGCTACCACGAAAATGCATACAGAGTATAAAAATCTTATAAGACAACCAATACTCCACTAAAAGAACTAGAACCAAGATAAATATGTTAGGTTTATTTCTAGTATGTTAAGCAACAATAATGATCATGGTAAGTAACCAAGGTTTGGGTTCTCATACTAACAAAAAGCCAACAAGAACGTTATGGCCATTTGACACGTAAAACAAGGAAGTCAAACACACAAAGGTCCAGGGTCTTACACTTCCACTCTTGGCTTTCGCTATTTTCTTGCCACCCATGCTTTTTCTCATTCTAATAGCTTATGAACTGCACTTCACACACTCACACTCACACACTCACACACAATTTTTATAGGCAGAAGTTTCTACAAAAAGACAAAATTCAAACCACAAATATTAATGTCCTAGAACATATCGACGGTTTGTTGTACTCTTCAAAACTGGACATTCAACACGGGTCATGAAATTATGATATTAACAAATACTGAAGAAATTAACTAGTTGGACCCACATAAAAATCAATTGTTACCAGCATAATAGTTAGGGTATACTTTTTAGTTTTCATCCTTGTTTTTTTTTTTGGAATAACCAAGGATTCTCTCTGCTTTTATTTTTTTTTATTTTTTTCCTTAATGTATTTTAAGTGAATGAAACAATTGTGTAATGTTAGAAGTCATAAGCTATTTTATTACATTCTTACTATATTGAAAATACTTTGTTTTCATTGTAAAGCAAAATTAATTTATTATTGGAAATGACATTAAAATTCACGAGGCTAAGACAAGGCTAGTTGTTTTCTTTTTTATTTTCTGGAAGCATAATTGGACACTATACCAAAAAATAATAGGGTTTTTACAAATTGACATTTTTCCTAAGGGTGTGTGTGTGTGTGTGTGTGTGTGCATATACATATTATCTATTTATAAAACTTTTTGTCTCAACAGGAACCCTTTTATAGTGTGTGTCGGGGGGTGTCGAAATAAGGTTTGAGGACACATATTAAGAAATATTAATAATCATTTGATTAAAGTTAATTAGGAATGAAATTGATTTCAATACCTAGATGGAACATTATGTGATTAACAATTTAAATTTGAAAAATTATTCACTACATTGAAGATGCATTGTCAATGAATAGATTCATTACCGAATTGAACTTTCCTCAATCTGCATTAATAATATTATAATTAAGGTTTAATTTTAATGTGAACTAACAATAAAATCCTAAATATGAATGAATTGGTCTAAAACATTGAAGGCTACTCTCCAATATCCATTGCCTAAATCTTCTCTTCCTAGAAAATTATGGGTATAAATGGAGTACAATTATATACAACTAGCTATGGTTAAAGTGAATTAATTATTATGTGCATTAACCATGTCTAAGCATATATATTGGCTTCCTTACACAACATATTATATGGCGTCGTTAATGATCTCATTTTGTAGTATAATCCAATTGTTATGATCTCAATTCGATAAGTGTCCTTCAAGCACTTGTTAATTATACTTATTAGGAAATTGTCTGTTTTTTCAATCATTCAATAATGAGTTGGAAACACACCCCTAATAAGCATTTGTGTTGATTCTGCAAACCAAAAAAATTGTTTAAGAATTATTACTAGCAAATGTAATATGCGACACTTATTAGCAAAATTCATAATCCTCTTACAACAGTTGTTTAAAGAACCCTGCCATGAAATATTTTGCTTTAAAAATATATATGCACCATACATTGGTTAATGTTTTTGAAGAACTTATAATTGTTTTCATCAAAATGTTTCCAAATGGGTTCTTACAAAGTTATATATTAATTGATACATTTATTAAAATTTATACTCCATCTATCTCTATCTCGATTTATTAGTCACAAGACAAAAGCTCAATGTTTTAGAATCTATATTATAACGCTAGGATTAATTTTATATTTAGGATATTTAGTTTGTAGTTTCTTAATTGATTGTTAACGTAATCAACTGAATCTCAATTTATTTTTTATCTGTTTGGATTTATTTTTTGAAAAAAAAAAATTGTTCTTAAGTTCTGTAACTAATTTTTGTAATTTTAAATATTTGTATTTTAATTGCTTTCATTTTTTAAATTTTTTCTAGATTTCCCTTTTTCAATTTCGGATAGTCTTTTGTTAGTTTACTCTTTCTCATTCAATTTATTTTATGATTTTAGTTTGTTTAGATTTTCATTTAATAGGTGTTGGGTTGATGTGTCTGTGTGTGTATGTGAAGAGAGAGAATTCTTTTGGAGCGTTTGTTTTACTATGATTTACTGTGTTACAAATATTTAGTTTATATTTTCTTAATTGATTGATATCGTAATCAACTGAATATCAATTTAATTTTTGTCTGGCTGGAATTTATTTTTTTTTAAATGTTTGTTCCTAAGTTCTGTAATTAATTTTTGTAATTTGTAATTTTTGTATTTTGATTTCTTTCTTTTTATAATATGTGCTAAATTTCCCTTATTGGTCTGAAATCTTTCTGATTTCGATTTCTGAGAGTTTTTTGTTAGTTACCTCTTTCTCATTCAATTTATTTTAGGGTTTTTGTTTGTTGATATATTTGAGTTTATTTCATTTAATAGGTGTTGGGTTGGTGTATGTGTGTGTGAGAGAGAGATAATGCTTCAGGATGTTTTATTATACACTTTTTGGATGAATTACAAAAAATTTCAACCAATAAAATCTCAAGCATATATTAATTTAATTGCATCATTCTCGCTCATATACTGATCACGTCTCATACTGACACTGTATCACAGGCACGATCACGAAATCTAGTATTTAATAAACAACAACCACTATTTAATATAGTTTGTAGGCGTAGATATTGACAAACTAGTTGATAAATAACAAAAACTTAGGTGAGACGGTGTTATGAATATTTTTTTGAAAAACGGATTATCTTTTCCTAATCCACCATGTGTTAAGCTATGAGAGAGTGGAGCTATGTTGACTATCGTGATAAACTGTGCAACGTAAGCTGCATACGATGGACTGGAATGCTTCCAATGCATGGGTTTGTTACGTACTGATGTATGCGTTGGTGTATATGTGGGTATAGAAATTGTGTTCTGGTCGTGTATAGCAACAAGGAAAGTTGGTGGGTTTCCTTATATTGGTGGGTATGTCGTAGTTCCTACGGGGTGGAGATGATGGGGTCGGTCCATGGATTTTCCTTCCTTTTGCCGCATTTCGTTCAAAGGGTTGAAGGGAGATAGTGCATCAAGCTTTCGCAAGGGCCAACTTGATCCTCTTCCCCTGTGTATCCCAGATAAGGGAACCCCAGGAGAGCCGCCAACTCCAACTACCGTCCATGTACGATCCATACTAGATATATATATATATATATATATATATATATATTTATATATATGGAACGGAGGTTATCAATAAACACAAGACATTAAAATCTTTCGTATTCTAAATTTTATCATGGTATCAAAGAGCGGCAGAAACCCTAAACTGTAATACGCATATCGGTGCCATATTGGAAGAAGGAAGTGGTAACAACAAAGGGGGGGAGGTGATCCAATTAAGAAATTTGATTCTTCATCACCTTACTTTCTTGGATCTCAAGACAATCCAGGAAACCTAATCATTCATATTCAGCTTCGTGGTGAAAACTACGATGAGTGGACGAGATCTATTCAATTGTCGTTGAAGGCAAGGCGAAAGTTCGGGTTCGTTGATGGCACTATCACCATGCCGGAGGAGGAAGAACGACTACACAACTGGAAAACAGTCAATTCAAAGATTGTTTCATGGATTATGAACACAATCGAGTCAAGTCTTCGTTCGACTATATCATATCACGAAGAGGCCAACTTGTTGTGGTATGATTTGAAAGAATGATTATGCGTCGTGAAGGGATGAAGGATACAACAACTCAAGTCCGCTGTAGAATGCAAACAAACGAAGAGTGAAAGTGTAGGGTAATTATTATGGGCGACTCAAATAGTTATGTGATGAACTTGTAAATTATGAGATTCTTCCGGGCTGTGAGTGTGGAAAGTGCACGTGTGATCTTGGTACAGAGTTTGCAAGGATTCAAGAGACAGATCGTTTGCAGCGATTTCTTAGAAGATTGGAAAACATCTATAGTGTTGTGCGGTCCAATCTGTTTTCGTTGGATCCGCTACCTTCTCTGAATTGAGCTTACCACAGTATGATTCAAGAAGAACATCTACGAGGAGGAGCTGTGACAAGACCCAAAGAAAAATGTGATGTTGTAATGGCTTTCAAAGTTCAAACTAATATAAAAGGCAAGGGCAAGTGTGAGAACCCTGCTTCGAAACGCCCGTCATTCGATGTGAAAAGGACGACGTGTCTCAAGAAACATCAGAGCGCATAGAATACGCTTGGTCT